>JAZHYW010000165.1:0-85801 GCA_037355805.1 Ixodes ricinus
TCTGCGTCCAGTCGATTTAAATAATAATAATTTAAGGGTTGTGGCTGAACGATATTCCTGACGAGTCCGTTACGTCAACTATTTTAAGTTTGCGACGGAGGTCACTGCTGAATGAGCAAATTTGAGCCAGTGCGGTAGACACCCAACCTGGGGTCTTTAACATTGCTACGCAGTAGTGATACCACGACCACCGTGCCGCTGGTACGATATATCCAGTCGAACAGGCGGGGTGGGGATTGAACAGTCGATTTAACCGATCTTTTATGGCGCGGCTGGCCTCTGGCACCGCAGCCATCGAAGGGCATTCGTCTTTCCTGGCGACGATGACAACAACCTCCGCCAGGAGCTCACCAAATTACCGTTCCACCAGAGTCGACTCTCGGGCGTTGCCGCGTGCAACCTCGACGAAAGTTATGGCGGCGGCACGTGTACCAGGCAACGGACGAAGGATGGGTATATTAGAGACGTCATACCAGATTTATTAGCGTACCGTGGCCTGGGCCTGGACGCTACGACTCCCATTAGAGTCGCTGATGACGCATATTGAAAACAAATTGTCAGGCGCGAGGTAAATTACTTTCGGGTTCATGACAATCGCATTTACTTAACTTACTGAATTGAAGCCAAACGTGTTGGAAGTGTAAGTGAAGATAGCCAAAGTCTATAACAATGTCTAAAGCTCAACAGATGCTTCACTCTTTACCAGCACATCATATGACTGTAATGAACACTGACAGTATATAATTGGAAATCTGAATCCATTGTCATGTCTAGTTAGTTGAGGAGGGGAATGGTGGAACTTCTTTCCTTTAACTTTCCTGTGTCATACTATTGAACCTTTTTTTTAATGGATGTTTTGTTTTTTTGGGCATTCTCTTTGTGGAATAAACAGCAGTTTTTACTGAAAGTTCTAAAATTGTTTACTGCTCATTTGTTACACATCATTTAGGGCACTGACGACTAACAATTGTTTGCTGAACTGTCACTCGAAGATTTCCTAAAGTATGAACCTTGAAAGAACTAAATGTGGCTTATCAAATGGACTGATAAGTAGAACTATTTCGTCTTGAAGAAATATAGAAAAAGAATTATCGTGGCCTAGAGGACTTGATGATTGAAACCCTTTAATTCAACAGTGTCATTAAAGTTATTTAATACAACACATTTTTTATTTCGTTTTTGTGTTCCTAACTCCTGGATTTTCTCATGAAAAAAATAAAATGGTCATTATTGTTCATTACACTTGGCACAAATATAATTTGTCATTAACATCCACAAACGGAGGAAGTGATTTTGTCAAGGGAATGAAGATTATTATAAAAGAACATCGAAACAGAAAAAAAAAAGAGGAAGGGGTGGGGATATGAACAAAACGCATTGTTCTAAGATTCTCTAATAAAATAACTAATGAGGATAAAGCGTCGTCTCTCGAAAACTACTTGGATGCGCAAATAACGCTGAAAGCTTTGTAATATTTTATGCACCCGCAAGGCTCTAACCTGTTCCTCCGTTGCACAGAGCCAGAATAATTTATCTCGAATGCTGGTTTACTGAGCGCGAACGTTCTGCAGTGTTGTCTTTACTGCACCACCGGATTTGATTTTCTCTGACAGAATAAATCTCAATGACACCAACATATGATGCGATGACGTCGTACAATATCGAATATGTTAAACAGTTAAAGTTTTTGTTGGGAAATCGATGTTCTTAACGCAGCGAAAAAATTGTCATGAAAATTGTAAATCTGCAAGACCTTTCAACGTTTCCGTGATGGATTATATTGAAGCGACCTAAGCAAATCATTGAAATTACTTGCATGACCGAAAGCAGAGTTATAGGTGAGGACGTACAATCAAGTGCACATGACAAATTTAACATTCCTTGCTCAAATGATATTTTGAAGGTCCAATCTCTCATTGACCTGACAATAAAGTAATTTATATTAGGACTATTGTTTCTTCCAACGCTATTTACGTGATGAATATCATTGCATACATCATCCTCTCTTGTAATTTTTTGCAGTAAAGGCGTTTATTGAATGGAAGTGTTAGAAAAGAACTTCTTATTTATTGTTCTCTACACATTCCTTGCTTTTCTTAGATCTAGTAAACGAAGAGCCACAGTTCTTTTAGGAATACCCCATTTAGTGTTTTCCATTGCCAAACAACAAACAAAAAAACACGTTTAAGGCGCTCTATTGTTATCAATAGCATCGTTCCTATTTCATCGATTCTAAAGTGGTTATGTAAACTTCCTGCAATTAAATTTATTATTTAATAAATGTTCTCTGAAAACAACAACTTTATCTTTCGCAGATAAAGTACAAATTTATCATGAAAACAATTTGGATAATTAACGATTTCTAATTTTGACCCGTGGGACCTCAATAGATTCCAATCATTTATTGTGAATTGTTCTTGCAGGATCTATTTTTTATGAGTACTGAAAATTAATAAAATTCAACAAAGAACGGACAAGATTATAAATGCGTTGATTCAGACATCTTCAAACGTGCGACAACCAAAAATTTGACGAGTTCGCAAGTGAAGAAGTGCCTGGATAACGGCGTGACGAGGACAAAGGAAGGATGCCTGGAAAAAGCGCTGTGACAAGACCGATGAAGTGCCTGGACAAAGCGCTCTGTCGGCGCTATCATGATGTCTTTGATCGTCGCATCTTCATGGCTCTTACAATCCAACATTTCCACGTTTAAAGGATTAATGCGATTACACGAAAATTAGGTGCTAAAGGATGCAGTGTTTATTAGTATTTAATTGCTGACTGAATGTTTGACATAATAACGATTTAATCACCCTTAAAATGCATATGGTAAAACAACCTAAATTGTCTTATCTACGTTTACCGATATTTCCCGATGTTTTTTATCCTCGATAGCCACGTCCTAAAATGATTTGGGAAACTGAAACAAAGGATGATTTTGACTGATTCAATAACTATATTGATATGACGCACCTTACCATCTCAAGAGAAGTCTGTTATTATACACCTATGATGAACAACATTTTTGTCTGTGGGCTGGACAAAACAAAAGACAAGGGTCGCGTGGCGGAACCGCAGACCCTCAATGTTGATTATAGTTATCCAACGTCATAGTATGAAATAGTAGTTTATTTCAATTAACAAAAACTCACCAATTGAAGAGAAGTTACGTGTATTTGCAAATTTGGATTTACTTATCTTTCAAAGAACATCAACAACAGCCAAGCTGGCCGAGATGTTCACTTCATTAAACGCTATAAAGGCCAATTCGATCTGAGTATAAAGGTAGGTATAAATGAGTGATAATCCGGATAACTCTTCTACATGATTATTCGCCCTACATCCCATGCTAAAGTTTTAAACAATTCCGGTCATGAAAACAAGCGTTGTGATCGCCGATCAGTGTTTCTACCGGTAGACTGCAGGGCTTGTCCCTAAAATTTTCGTGACGATGTGAAAATATGATTGCTTCTAGTTCAGCTGTATTGATATCATGTGAAACGTATTTCGTAAATTAGATTTCAGTATATGGCGATGAGGAGTGCCCATTCCTATGATTTCGTGCCTTTTCAATTAATTTTTTAGTTCAACATCTGGGATTCAAACACCAATACTACCGCAACAGGTATACCAATCACGGGTATTTTAGGCGTCCAGAAAACCCTACATTACCCTACGAATGTTTCTTATTACCCTACATTATACCCTACGAGGCAAATCTTTGTTCAAATAATACTGTTGCATAGATTATGATAATACAGGGTAATATTATTGCAGTACAAAGCGACAGGGCACGCATGCGCGCGCATACCTGCGTTATTCTAGAACACCATCCTTGCATGTGCGCTGTGTAGCATCAGCACGGCAGTGATGTAGCGAGCGCACAGACATCCCTAACCAACATGTTTAGCCGATTTGTCGTGAAATTGAAAACTGGGCTACGTGGGACCTGCACTCGCGGAGAGAGACAAGGCGGCTCATTACAAAAGGAAGCTAATCCGAGCGGTATATTGCCGCGCGCGCAGCTGGCCAAGTAGGCAGCGCGCGCGTGGCCTAATGGCTATCGTACCTGCCTCCCACGCAAAAGCCAGTGTTCGATTCCTGGGAGCGACGTGTTTTTTGTTTATCCCTGCAACTTAGTGTTCTGGTAATTTCGAGAATCCTGGTTCTTGTTCGAGGTCCGAATGTTCTACGCGTCGAACTTTCTGCGCCGATTATTCCAGTAGCCCACTCGTGTACATAAGGGCGAGCCAGGGTCAGTTTCGCCCCAGCGCTCGGCTCTGCTCTTTCGCCGACTTCGACGCCCGCGACTCTCTGCTGTTATCTTCTGTTTCCTTTTTTTTTTTTTGGGGGGGGGGGGGCACAAGTTCGCCCCCATTAAACGTTTCAGTTTTCCCAGTAATTCTTTGTTTCACCTTGTCATTCGTGACAATATTAGCTTCTTTGGGTGTACCGCCTAGGGATTCGTCAAACTAAGGTACTATCGACAAACTAGACTATTACACCAGGGAGGATAGGAAACCGGCGGCTCTTCCGTATTCGTTAAAGTGTCATTCGATGAAACGTTATGGTTTCGGCTTCGTTCACTAAAACGTCGTTCGCTCAAGTGAACGCATTCAGTCCCAACTACTTGTGCAGTCGGTAGGCGGTCTTCAAACTGCCTACCGACTGCACAACGTGCGGGAAGCTCCGCGGGAGCTTTCAAATCGGTCTCCGTACTCGTCGATTATCCGTGATCGACGCTCTATGGGTGTGGTAAGGAGAGTTAATTGCAACGCGCTAGAACTAAAGAGCGCCCAGAAAGACTGGTAGTTCCAGCTATGGTTATTTACAGCATGCGCACCTTACGCCAGCGCACAGAAAAGCCCAGTTGAACAGGTGGCAGCCAGTTCTGGATTGCTCGGGGTGGTTCCGCCCGCGCTGCCACGTGTTTCGCAGTTGTAACAAGGATGAACCAGAGCCGGATGAACCAGAGTCATCAAAGAAAAATTGACGGGACCATTTCCACTGGAAGTATACCTCTTCTGGCTCCAAACTTCCTAAGCGCAACTCACCTCTCCTACTTGCTCCAGCTCTCCAACTTGGTGTGTGGTGCTCTCTGTTAGCACGTCTTGCAACTTGAATACTTTCGTTTTGCATGATGTCGTGGTGTGGCAGCACACGGGTTGTAAAGCTATGCAAAACTTTCACGGCACTTTATTTTTTCTTACAATTTGTTTTTGGTTTTTGTTTTATGCTTGCCGTTGAAGAAGCAAAGTCTGCAGTCTGAAAATACCCTACTTTTGGCGGGGAAATGGCCGGACGGCCCTACAACCCTACAATGTACCAAAAATGCCTAAAATACCCTACAAGTAGGGTAATTACCCTACGGTTGGCAACACTGGTGCGAAGGTCAATACACGAGACACCCTCTTGCCGAGGCGACGCAAGCTGACACGACCGGTCGACCGCTCGCGTCGCATTTTCATGTTTAAACATATCTGAAATGTTACTCTGGACCAAAAGACTTGCTTTTTTCTTTTTTTCAAGTTACAGAATTTTGTGTGTGAAATAAAAATTGCGACTATCTTGGTGGCGTTGCAAGCGCGAGATGCTTGGGCTTTTGCGTCGCTGCCGAACTGCATGTAAGGGATTTAGCGAGCGACGGCGACGAGAGTCAGCGACGCTTCCGTCGCTTTCATGCGGTCTGCCTCGTCGCGCGACTGACCGAGCGACGGCGAAGCCGGTCGCGCCGTCGCTCGCCAAATCGCTTGCATGCGGCTCAAACAACTCTCTTCCGTAACGTGCGCTAACGCGTGCGCTAAAATTGCTTACGGTATTCTAAAACTCCCAAATAACGCGCATACTAGACCAACGTGGTTGAACCCTTTGAACAAACGCGGCAAACAAACATGGTTGTTCACGCCGTCGCCTCACTAAAGCGAGAGAAAGGAGCCAAGACCGACAAATCGCGAGAATGTGCAGCATTAATCCGAAACTATCTTTGGCTGGGTCTCAATCGCATGTGCTTCCTTCCCGAAAAGTTGCGCAAACGACGATCGCCAGCCGGTCAGAGATGCACCCCGTGAATATGCACGTGGTCGTGGTTTGTCGGTGTCGGCTCTTCTTGTTTCTCGATCTTGCGGGCCACGGGCAAACTGTTCTCAGATTCGGATCGTTCTTGCAACCTTCACATTCGAAATGATACTCACGTTACGTTCGTTTACGTTCGGACCCGCCAAACACCTTGAGTACTCCGCCGCCGAGGCCGCAACGGTGCCTTCCAGCATTCCCTTCTGCAAACTTTCCTCGCTTTCGTTTTCTTGCTTGGAGACACAAAAGGCGAGGCGCGAGCTGCGCGGGCCGCGAAGACGCCAAGACGCCAACACCACGCAAACGCGAGAAAAAGGAGAGAAGAAAAAAGCGAGAAGGAGCAGCCAAGAGTTGCAAGAGGTGACCAGTGTTGCCAGGTCTACTGATTTATCAGTAGATCTACTGATTTCGTCCGGGGTCTACTGATTCACTGAAAAAAAAGAAAATCTACTGACTTTTTTTTTAGTAAACATTTTAAAATTTATTATTTGGCCCCTTCAGTTCCCAGGGTCGCCAATCAAAGGAAACTCATATTCACCCAAAATTAAAAACGAAGCACGGGCTAGATGGCCCAGAAGCCCGTCGACGGTGACATCCGGGCCAGAGCCATATATGGGGAGAGTTTGGGCAATCTATGACCTCGCCGCCGTGACGTCCCTCTCCCGAGGGAGCCAATCAGCCCGCGGCGCAGAGCGAGAGGCGTGAGCGCATGCGCCTGAACTCTCGGCTGCTCCGAGCTGAGCGGAGAGGGCCGCCATTTTCATTCATTCGCCTGGCGGAATGCATGGGATCGACATCCAAATTTCAGCTCTTTACTTTTATTTGGCAGGCTCTGGCAAGAAAATGATATAATGTTATTCTTCGGTGGCCTGAAAGGCTAACGAATTAACTTTCTCCACGTTTGAACGCAAACTTTGGGTCAGGCGAAAATGAAATAAGCCCGTAGCAGACGACGCGTAGCCTCAACAGTGCTCCGCGCCAACAGCGTAGCGTCAAAAACCTGCCCCAGCCCAGTAAGGAAAGATGGCAGCTTGCAGAGGACTTCCATTCCTTCCATTGGACATGTACGCGCGCACTTGCCGGAACGTCTTGTTTTGGCTTCGTTTCAATATTAGCGACAGGTAGATGTCGCACTGTCGCACTCATCTGTTGATCCCAAAAGTGGCTCAGTCTCGATCTCAAAGAATAATCCTTGAAATTGCAACACTAATCAATGATGATATAAAAAAAAATTTACGGTGCTATTTTACTTTGTTTTCCATAAAACAGGTAAACTTCAGTTGGGTTTTGTTTTTTCATTTTTATATGTGCATATTACCATGGTATTTGTTACTCTACACTATTTCTTCGAAGTGTGGTTTAATGGAAATAGCAAAAACATGGCAAAACACAGATTTCGTAAAATCTACTGATTTTTGTGCAAATCTACTGACTTTTTGGGGATCAATCTGCTGACTTTTTTTTCTCCGTCTGGCAACACTGGAGGTGACACAGGCGCAGAAGGCGCCCAGCCAGGGCCCAACACATCACGTGCGCGCCGTGCGTGCCGTGCGTGCGTGTGGAGCGTGGCGCCTAGTTGATCGGTGTGTTCCGTTTCATTTTTTTCGTCTCTGTGCCTTTTCTCATTTCCCTTTTCACTGGAAAGAAACGGTCAACATACCGTATTTGTTTTTTACGGTGGGCGCCCCGTGATATTTACTCTGAGGTGGCTGTTTATCTTACGGTCATTTTCTACAGTGCATGCCCTCGTAGTAGAAAGGCGCTCAAACTTTTTCGGTGTACCGAAAACTAAATGACGGCCGTTGCCTCCAGAACTGCTGTTCATGGTACAAAGATGATTTACCTTTGTACTTGTCTGGTAGAATTATGACTTCCCAAAGTTTTAGGAGAACGTATAAACTTTGGCGTGCTTGTCTTTGCCTTCGAATGGTAGGTTTCAGCATGCTTGGCGAAGGCATCTGGGAAGCCGTATGCTCATAGACAGTAGCGACAGTATCAAGTAGGGTCCTATATGGTGGGTCGCTCCCATTCTCTGCAATAAAATATCGCACAAGGAAACATTTGTAGAAACTACACTGCTACTTCCCAAGAGACAAAATATCTTACATGCGTTTCTCTTTATGCTCTAACGGACTTTCAGTGTGTTGGTCTCAGTGGGATCCCCAGCATGAGTACGAGTCCAAGTTATGGCCAGTACAACACTAATGGACTCGTCAGTAGTTATCTTTTGCCTTACAGATAATACGATCCCGATATCCCCAGTAAATACCAGCACCGCATCTTTTGCTAAGTATATAGGAAAACCCCCTTGAAAAATAGTAACGGAGCACCACGCCGAGTTTTCGTTTCTCTCTATACCTCCGTGCCCGTAGCAAAGACGTGAAATTTGTACAGAGTACAGCTTTTTTTTTATAACCCGCGTTCACGGGCCAGTTTTCCTCTAGGCGGAACTGGTTAAAATACGGGTTTAAAGTTCTTTTGTTAGACAAAGCGTAATTAGTTTAAGCGTGGCTATCCCAAATCTAAAAAAAAAAAACGCCGGTCGGGCTACGTTCGATACACGCGGGTACTGGACCATTCTGCTACGCGGGGACACTGAACCCTAGTCCATTTCTGTAAAAGAAGGTCAAACGTCTTCTCTCTGACACGAAGCCAACCTTCCGAAGAAGCGCAGTGCGGGCTTCCTTTGTTACACACGGGTACTGGACCCTTTCTTTTTGTGTAAAACAAGGGAAAGAAAAAAAAGAAATTAGAGAGAAACGTTTGCTACACGACGACACTGGACCCTATTCCATTTCTGTAAAACAAGGTCAAACGTTTTTTCTTTGATACCGGGTCAATCTTGCAACCAGTGTTCTGGTTATGGATCGCCCTCGTTGACGAGTGTTCCCGTGACGAAAGGACCTCGTACGAGAGGGTCGGTGTGACCAGTTTTTCTGTGACGAGTTTTCCGGTGACGAGTGAGCCGGCTGCTGCGGCGAAAGATGATCGGTCCAACTTTTGGCAGAAGCCAATTGAAGTGGTTTTGCCGCGATCGGCTCTACATCGATGGCTGAGTCGATGTGTGTACATTTAGCATCGCGGGAGCGACAATGTTGTTGCTCCGCGAGCGGATTGAACTAATGCCAATAAAAAAATTAGACTTCGCCGTCGTGTACGTGGGCGGCAACGACGACCAGAACGGGGACAAAGGCTCGTTATTGGTCGTCGAAGTTGTCGTAAGTAAAAGTCAACATGATTTTACGAGTGCGTATAAATGTACTGCTCTCATTTAAACTTAACTACGCAAATTCTGTACTTAGTGCTTTTATTATTTACTTATTTGTGCAAAGATAAGAAAAGAAAGTGTAACTTCATTCGCTTGTCTCTGTATTATTGTCCGTATCTTTTGCGCTGCGTTTTCTCTCCATTTACTGCTCGTCCTTTTGCAAAGCACTGCCAACATCCGAAATTATATTTTCAGGAGCTGCTTCTGCGACTCAGGATGAAGGCAGAATTTGTTTTTTTGTTTCTACGCTCTGGCCGCACCGCCGCAACTAGAATGTCAATGCCGAGGTGGCCTTCTTCAACTGGACGTTGCCTCGGGCGGTGAAAAGGACACCTGATCGGAATATCGACGTCCTCAACGAAGATGTAAGATTTTATTTTTCTCACTTTCTTTTTTTGCATGTAACTTTGAACTTGCAAGGTTGTACAAGAACGAAGCCAGTTCTCGTGCGGTTAGATAAGAAACTTGAAAACGAAACAATGCACAGGACAACGCACATTTCGTCTGTAATATTGATTTCGATTTTTAGCGGAAAGAAGAAAGGGGGGGGGGGGGTTGAAAAACAGGCATGCACAAACTCACCGGAAAATTAGAGAGAGGCGTTTAGACTGTGGAGGGTAATCCTGCTACGTCAAGGTCGAACTTTGAATGCTGCAAATGTTGCGACCGAACGGATCCACCCTCTGCGAAATGTGCATCTATTCGGTTGTGCATAGGACAATAAAGAGTTTTGGTAAACCGTTTTCGCCGGCCTAATACTGCTGCAGTCCGCGCATGAAATCAAGCGTCAGGGCAACGATAACACGATACCCATATCACGCCGGCGAAAACGATTTAATAAATCTGTAATACCTTGAGAATCACAATAGAAAGTTTTAGAAAATCGTTTTCGTGAGCCCGATACTTGTGTCGGGATATCGTTCCACAGCCTGGACGGTAGCTTTCGTGCGCGAACCGAAGCAGTATTATGCCGACGAAAACGGTTCACTAAAGTACTCTAATAAAGTATTTTCTCTATATATACTTTGTTTCATACATAACGCGCTACACTCTCAAAACCACTGGCGCGCCAGCTATTTGTTATTGTGGACGATGATACTCGTCCCCTACACTGGGGACCGGATAAAAGGCCGTCATTCAGTTCCTAGTTGAAAATCGCAGAAGCATGGGGTATCTCTATGTCAAGCTGGAGAGTCATTAATTTTTTCTGGGTATACGATTACGTAAAGCCCCCTCTTCACAGTGGAGCCGGTGAAATTCAAAGAGCATTCGACGTTGAGGGTCAAACACCCAACCAAGCTTCCCGTTCTTTAAGCCGTTATTCAAGCTAGACTTGACTGTCCGTGTCTCACGAATGGGGACGCACAATAAATGTACGCAGTGAGCAATTGCCTCATTGAGAGATGCGCTCAATTCAGGAACCTGGGGGCTTTCGCAGAACAGGGTACACACAGAATGCACCAGATAACATACACCAAACTCAAAAACAAAACTAGAAATACCCCAAGTGCGTTTTCCGAATGAAACGAATTGTGTGTGGATCGTTATTTTTCAGCACAAGTTCCTCGACCGCCAGAAGCAGCCAAAGAAAGGGCTACTGACGAAGGACGGCTACCACGCGTCTCGGGGAAAGGGCACGTCGTCCTTGGCTGGGATCTTGGCGGGCGCGCTGGGCAAGACCTTCGGCCCTTGGCTCAAGAAATCTATGGAAAGAGAGCCACGATCTGACATTCAGCTCTGTCAATTTTGTGGTGCGAAAAACCACAAACGTGGATCCTGCCAATATTTTTTTTTTTTAAACAAGAACGTTGGCGGAATAATTTTTTTTTATGTTACAGCGTGAAACGTTTTTTGGAGAGAGGTCCGGGATGCCGACAAATAGACCGCTTCGAAAACAATGCTCTTTCTCAGTTCTCAACATACTGCACAGTGGCGTTCGTAAAACACACCGTCAAACTGTAAAGCCTACAATTTACCTTTTTATTCTTGGAAATACGTATTATGGAATTTATAGACTGGCCAAGTCGAAGGTGTATTCACAACCTTAGAGCACCAAAGACGTTTCACGTGAAACAGTTGCTACTATAGACTTTTTTAATGTTTACAAATTCACAATCCCGCGTGCGGTCTTCACAGCTCCGCACGTGCGTGTTCGTCGCTTCGGAAAGCGAGGAAAGCACGCGCCATACGCACGAACAGTCAAGATGGCACCGGCCACACGCTCTTTTTTGGAAAGGTCTATACCGAATACAGCCTACCCCAAGGATTTTTTCTTCTGATATATACTGTTTTTATTTGTAAATAATTGAGCTTCCTATAAAATGTATTCGTATACACACGGGAAGTTCGGCCGCGCTCGGCGATCAAGGTTTTGTCGACCGAAGCGAGCGTCAGCCAACGTGCATTCCGATTTAGCTATGCGAACAAAACATCAATCGGGATCATACTCTGCGTGAGTGTCCAACCGGCTACCAAAGTCACGTTCATACCCAGCCTTGCTCTGTTGAGTGCTGACAGGACTATCGTCGATATTCACCGACTTTCCGTGCAACGGCGATCAAGACACGGCGTCAAATGAACGTTTACTTTGTTTATTAGCATATTCAAACCGAAACAAAATACGGTCCAATGCATTTTCCGAAAAGAGCCTTACCTGGAAAAGAAATTCGAACCCGTTATTCGTCTTACCTTGAGCACTTTTCAATGACAAAAGCGAGTGAACCGCACACCCGCGACAGAACCGACGCAGCCTATCCCGCATTTTTTGTTTGTTTTAGCGCTGAAAATCGTCACCAGTCAGGAAATGACGTCATCTTTAGCTCCTTTGACTCTACGTCAACGTTATTAGATTAGCTCAGTTACAGAACTGCTCATCGACGCTGCATGCACCAACAGTACCCCCTCACTCACCACGACTCGCCTGCCGTCGCTCGATGTGCCGCCGGACGGTTGCTTTGGTAACTGTGTGTTCTATGGGAATCGGGATACGTACGTTTCAACGTTACTAGAAACGTAGAAACCAACGAAAAAAACTCTTTTTGTAGTAACTTTTATTGGAGTTTGGTACAAAATGAGGGGCGCGTGATATTTTCTAAAATCTTTAGTTTGTTAGGTTTTGCAGCACAATTAATATTGTTTTTATACAACCATGCCCCAGCGGTGATTTCAGGTAGCGCGTCCGGACTTCGGTGGTATTTCGCGGCGCGTCCGCTTGGGAGACGGGGTGGTACCCCTTCCACTGTCTCTGTTTCGGCTCCGAAATGGCCGATTGAAGCCAAAATAGATGCCACGTGCAGTTCCTCGAGTGACCGCTGCGGGAGAAATGGCGGCGTTGTGATCGCCGTTTGGCGCTTCAGCTGTGCTCTTTGGAGCGCACAGTTATGAAACAAAAATCTAGATGGCGCTTCGAACGACGGCAGGCGGATTGAACTGAGTGAGGGGGAATACACCCTTCCGTGGGAGTTCCACAACTGAGGTAATCTAGTAACGTTGCTCTACGTGCACCGTCTCCGGACTCGGTGCTTCGGAGCTTGACTCCGAAGCCCCGGATTTACGTGCACCGGAAGTGCCTTTTGGCCGACCAGTGGAAGGAGTCAGTTACTCCTTGACTCCGGGGCCGCTACTGAACGCGCACATTGAGTTCGCAGGAGTCAAAAATGGACTCGCATACCATTTAGTTCAGCGACGTATCGCCCACAACAATTGGTTTTTTTTCAGTGATAATTGTAAAAAAAGAAATGTAAACATAGCAAAATGCTTAACAAAAAAAAAAAAAACGTTACACCCACACCAGGGTTAAAAACAGCGCGAAAAGAAGGGGACCAGACAAAGAAGTGACACAGACGCAGCGCTGACTTACAACTGAGTTTATTGAACGCAAAATCGCAATATATAGTTGCGTTGTCACGAACAAAAGAGAAGAAAGAATTCAACCCACGTGATACACCACCAATAAAAATAAAAATAAAATAAAAAAATAAAATAAGAAATAAAAATGTATAAT
Organism: Ixodes ricinus; assembly: GCA_037355805.1. Lineage (NCBI taxonomy): Eukaryota > Metazoa > Arthropoda > Arachnida > Ixodida > Ixodidae > Ixodes > Ixodes ricinus. Next base: position 13,344 of record JAZHYW010000165.1, read on the forward strand.
GACACAGCCATACAGAGTACGTGCTAAAAAAACGAGCAAGTCAGGGAACTAGAAAATTAATCTCTTTGCCTGAAAGGGCCACTGAAGGACTCCTTACACATGCTGCACCCAACCTCGCTATCTCAAGTGCCTCCAGAATTTCCCGAGTGAGCTGGTCCCTATGACGCTTAACAACCTCACACCGTTGGAAGTCGGGTAGGCAACCACAGTCGCGGCAATGTACGCCCAGATGACCAGACACGGTGGTGGAGACACTGTAAGCGTGCTCTCTTAACCTGTCATTGAGACAGCGGCCCGTCTGGCCCACGTAGCGCTTGCCACACGTCAGAGGGAGAGAATAAACCACGCCCTCAGAACACGAGACGAAGCGATCTCGATGCCTCGTACTGCATGCCGTGGCCGCCCTCGAAGAAGGGTTAACAGCCCTGCACAACCTGGACAGTTTGTCCGGAGCAGAGAATAAAACGTCAACGTCACACCTGCCCGCAATGCGTTTTAGGTTGGGGGCTAAGCCGTGTATGTAGGGAATGACTACAAACTTTCTTCTTTCCTTCCCTTTCTGTTGCTGGCCTCTTCTTCACTTGTCATAGGCCTGCTCTTGATGTCTTTCAGCAAAGACTCGGCGACCGTTGTTAAAACGTGGGAGGGAAATCCAGCACTTGCGAGGCGTTCAGTTTGCCTGTCAAAGCTATGTTTAATTTTATGATAGCAAGACTTACGCAGCGCATGTGTATAGCAAGTCCTCGCAATCGCCCGCTTGACAATTTTTGAGTGAGCGGACTCGAAAGGCAAAAATAGTTTTCCAGCACGGGGTTCATAGCTCCAACAAACATGACCAGGAGAAATAGTTAAATTCAAATCCAAAAATCGGATGCATCCTGCCTCAGGCACCTCGTGAGTCAGAACAAGTGGCGAAAGGCAATCACTAAAAATGCCTAAAACTTGGGTCATTGACGAAACAAAGGACAAGGCATCGGCATCTAACAAAACCAGGAAATCATCTACATACCGGAAGCCCTTTGCAACCCCGTCTTTTCGCGCTGTTTTTAATTCTGAAGTATGTACCAACTCGCCCAAGCCTCAACTTTACCACACCAGCGATTCAACCCGTGCCCGCTGCGTGTGAAGCGGACGTCTTTCCACTGAGCTAATGAAGGAACTCCTTCAGTGTAGTAATGCAGCTGGTAGACTGTATGTCGGAACTTTGCTGCCGATTTCCTTCAATATATGCACTCCCGGCTTGAAGTCGGGCAGCACCACGCATAGGCCACATTCGCACCTCGTAAAGAAACCGTACGCGTGCGTATTCAACTCGAAGTACGCACTTCGTGCTTGACGTTTGAGCGAGCGATGTCTTCAGCCACGAGAAGGGTCGACGGCTCTGCGACGTCTTCGTGCAATCGGCTTGCTGGTCGGGCGTGTCGTACGGGACGAATATCAGTTCTTTGATCTTTTTCAAAATTTCTCTTTCGAAGAAAGACAGAACTCGCCGGTAACGTGAACGATAGTTTTGAAGTAGAGGTCCAACGCCCATCGTCCGCTGCAATCCGCGAGTCCCACGATACGCGAAACGACTCCATGTTGAGAATTATGCAGTGAACGCACAGAATGCTTCCGGTTGTCTGTGCTACCTTTTTTTTCAATCAACGTAATTTCAGCTTTTTGGAAGCCACAAAAAATGGATTTCATATTTTTTTAGTATTTTTAATATTGACTGTGTGCCTTCAATGACCCATGACTTTGATTAAATTTGGTGGTCGCGTCGACCACCAAAATGACCACGGAAAAGAGAGTAGCCAGCTCGGCCAGTTCTCGATCGGCGGTTTTTGGGCGGAAAGAAACCGAATTTCGAGCCGCAAATTCTGTTCTGGGTAGTTGGGCTCTCATATGTCACGTACAACTAAAAACCTCGGCGAGCATAAATACCCTGTCAGTGTCCCTTTAATAGTGTTCAAACCTTGTGTGATTTGTGGCAACTGTCCTTAAACATTAGTTAGAGTACATTAGTTTTCTTTCACCGGCGGTCTAACCCACTAACCTACAACTATTTTATCACTGATACCATAATTCCATCAGCACTAAGTCTTAAACACCAAGGTGTGCACTTTTCTAATAACCTAGCTTGGGCAGTACATGTCAACCATGTCATCTCCGAGTCTAACATGTCACTCAGACAACCAAAACGTCACCTGTAATTCGCACCATTAAAGTTAAAACTGGCTGCCGATAAAGCACTAATCCGCCCAAAGCTAGAGTACGCTGCCGCTATATGGGACCCACTCCAAGATCACCTCAGCCATCAATTACAAGCAATTCAAACTCGTTAAGCCAGGTTAATTTTTCTAGCTATTCATATGAAATAAGTGTCACCGGCCTAAAGGAACATGCTCAACTAGATAACTTATCACTTCGCCGAAAATATTTTACACTAACACTCTTTCACAAATTCTATTACGATTTCCAGCCAAATTCACGGTACATCATGCCATCCGCACGAACTCCTTATCGTACCGGTACGTGATGCGCATCAAAACTAGAACAGAACAGTGACCTCGGCTACTTCAGTTTTCCCGCGCGCAGCCAAGGAATGGAATGACCTTGCCTACAGCATCGTTTCCATATCTTATCCCCTTTATCTCAAAGAGAAATTGAGCGAAGTTATTCTCACCGCTGTCTCATAGTTAAAAAAGAGAGGGGAAAGAAAGCGAAAGTTCCTTTACAATATTTTGTTTTTTGATTGATTTCAGTTTAACAATGTATACTTTCTTGTGTCATTGTATTCCTATTGTTCTTTTTTCTTTACTAATTTTACAAACGCGAGTGTTAAAACCTTTTGCAATACCCTTGTTAAAACCTTTTGTTGTTCTCCTTTATATTGCGTGACGTGTTATCATCGTTCGCTTGTTTCTCTCCTCGACGGCTTTCCTCACGAATCCTTCATTTGTTCGCAGAGCTTCCGGGGCGTTCTGTCGGGCGATCGATTCTGTATACGACCCACGTGGCTTGCTTCTGGTTTCTCGACACGTATCGACAAATTTGGGGACGATTCGGGAAATATTGTTGTGGTTCGTTCCCGGCAGCCATAATAGCCGAAGGCCAGACAAGGACCGGTCGTCCTTGGGCGAAGCTTTTCATTCTTTATGTCTCTCTCTCTCTCTCTCTTTCTTTTCACTCTCTCTTTTCTCTCTCTCTGTTTGTTTATGTTGCTTTATCCTTTCTCTTTTGCGCCGCTTCCGGCGGAAGCGAATGGCGGGAAGGAGAGAGGAAGTGACGTATCTCTGCTCGAGCGCGGTTCCCTCCAGAAAGTTCATTATTTATCCGATGTTTGTTCACCTTTCCAGTGAAATCTTCGAGTTCCTTATCCGGTCCGGACGTGGCCCCTCACGGATGTGCCTCTCTGAGCCTCTGTTCTGGCGCTTTGAAACTTCTTTCTAGAGTTGTGTCTTGGAAGAGGTCGAAGAGAGGATGCACCCAAAGAGAGACAACACTCACGTCTCCAGTGTCTTCGGCGCGACGTTTCTTTCTTTTACGGCGGAAATCTCCACTTATGACATCGCGTTTTTGTCACCAGAAACTGGGTCGCGGCGTCTATTTTTCGACAAATGCTTCCTCGAAATACTCAACCCATAGGGCACTTTCAGTGCATCTTATGGTGCTCAAAGTAGGTGCGAAAATAAGGCACCACAGTTTTGTATGCAGGAAGTACAGCGTATTTTTTAAATAATATTATTGTGAATTATGATTCGTTTAATAAAGTTTTTAATATAATATCTGTGAGCTTTTTGTTTGTTTTTTCGACGTCATTGAAAAATATATTTAATCCCTGCCCCGTTATAGTGTTTATCTCAACTACGAAGTGTTTCGCCTACAGCTACAGCTTTTCGTAGCCAGGAAAAAGCATATATAAACAGCTTTCTTTAAATACTGCCCCCCCCCTTCCTTTTCAAAAAAACTTTAATTTTTTTACAACAATTATTTCTTTAAACGTTGGCAGTTTTACAACAATTATTCAGTATTTGAGACACAAGAATAAATGAGCAAAACAAGACGCGTTCGAAATACATATCTTTGCCGCTAAATATAGTGTTAACGAAACACAAGGTCTTCATTATATTTGACAAAGGATGGTCCAAATATCTAGGTTCACGGTTCCCTCCCTTGTCAATTAAAAGGTTAACCACAACTCTACTTTGCAATCTATAAAACTGGCCCCAACTCTACTAGGCCAAGGATTAAACACCTTAATCAGCAAAAAGAATGTTTAATTATTTGTTGGTGATAATTTTGTTACAGTTACAAGAAAAAAATCCTATAAAATATGATGTCCTTGTTACGGTACGTTCTTGAATACGAAGCTTTGAACACGATTAAAGCTTTATTTACCTATTTATTGATTGCACCCTTAAAAGCTCAGCGGGGCATTACATAAAAAGGGGGGGGCGCAGGGAACATACAAAGTGACTAGGAACAAATCATTACCTACGAACGTCTGATGCCAATAAAACATTAAAGAAGATAAATACTAACTATATCCCTACTGGAAAAAATAACATTTGGCGCCTGTTTGAAAGTAAACGGGTTCATACCGTTAACAGTTTAGCCATACCGGCCACCACTTTGTCAAATGGGTCGCCCGTATGGCTCAAAGGGGTTCCCCGTACGAGCCATAACGGACACCCATTTGGGCAAACAGGTCACTTCTTCGGCAAACGGTTCAGTTGTCTGGGCAAATGGGACACTCGTTTGAGCAAAGTTGTCGCAAGTTTTCTCAAACCGGTGACCATGTTGCACAGACGGGTGACCGGTGACCGGCAAGCTTTACCGGTTTAATCAAACGGCTCTCCGGAGCCCGTTTAATACTGAACGTACAGATGGGCACGCCAGTTTCACCAATGGCAGCCTGTTTCGGAAAAGCCGGGAGCGCCGGTTCATCGATTTACAATCGTCCGCGTAATGCAAGTAATTATATTTATATTTTGATTGCGCTGATGTTAGCTTATACTGCAACAACAATAAACTTTTTTTACGTAAACATGCGACGTTGCCGAGCCGATATTTTTGACAGAATTTTAAAACTTTGGCGTTCTTTGTTGCCTCAATTTACTTATTCAGCTAGAATCCCTCTAGCAAAGGACGCGACCGCGTGAAAGAATATACAGTAGTTCTAGACTCCGTTTCGCCTCAATTCAAGACTCAGCGAAGGTAACGCGCGAACACGTGGCTGCACGAACACGCACGTGGCTGCAGCAGTCATTGCGAGAGCACACCCGCTGTTGCAGCAGTCAAATTGCGAGCTCGCGCTGGGTGCTTTTTTCGCTCGGGCGCAAGCCGAGCTTCTGGCCGGCGCGAGAGAAGAAGAAGACACCGTATCGAACGGCTGTGTTTTTGATGCTCTCCGATCAAGAAATGCTCGGCGCCAAGCCCAGCCCTATGCTACACAAATTTGGACCCTTCTTCTGAACTTCATGGAGGCCCTAAACCTCCGGTGAATCAAGAAGAAGCGACCAAGACTTCTAGCCAACCTGGCCAAAACCAACCAGAAGCCATGGACACGAGGACCGCTGCCGCCGGACAAGGCAACGCCGGACCCGTCGCCGACACGACGGGGAAAGCAGGCCAGGCCAGTACGCCCTCGATACTAAAGAAACTGACCTTCGAGGTTCCCACTGTATTTCAATTCAGTGAGCGAGCCACAGTTCCTTCAGCTAGCACGGCGCCCTCAGCCGAGCAAGCCTTGAGGGCTCTCCTGTCGACCATCTCAAAGGACAGCCTCATCGACATCTTCAAGAGCATTCTAGGCGACTCTCACAATATAGTTCCCGCAGCCAAGGCAAAGAAGAAGAAATCGGCGGCCAAGAAGGCCCCGGCAAGTACCCCAATGTCGGTCGCAAGCGAGATGGTTCCGCCGGTACCGGTGGTGCCAGCCGCTGCGCCTGCACTTCCAGACGTTACGTCTGACAAAGCCGCGACGAGTCGGCAACACGGCGCGACACAAGCTACGTCAGGAATCAAGAACACCGTAGGCGCGGCACAAGCTGCGGCTGAATGAAGAACAGTTACCAGAGAACGACTGGACAGTCGTCACGAACAAAAAGAAAAGGAAAAGGGTCAGGGGAGACCCAACACAGCCAGCTGCCGTCGCCGCCGCTACATCTCGGCAACGCCGTCGACAGTTCGAATACAAGATCCGCCTGACGAGATCACGTATACCGATCAAGCCACTTCTACCCCAGCTCAAGATGCACATCTCGGGCACCCAGAAGAACGCACCGTTCACCATGCATCTAATCGAGAAAGCCAACACGATCTCGGTCAAGACCGACTCGAGAGAGGTGGCAGAATTCCTCGAGAAAATAACGGAAGTTAAGATTGAGGACCAAACAATTCCCGTACAAGTTTTTCGCACGTACGGCAACACCTACTCCAAAGGTGTAATCTACGACATCTACACAAAGGAACAGGACCCCCAGGACGATGTCCTTAACCTTGAACTAGAATCAGAGAAAATTCACGTAGTTGCTGCCCGGCGCCTGGGAAAATGCAACACAGCAGTGCTCACGTTTGACGGCGAAAAGCTGCCGCGCTCCGTTCTATATGGAAAGCGGTACATGCGGGTCTTCCCGTACAAACCAAAAGCAGTGACATGTACAAACTGCCACCGTATTGGACACAAGCCGGACATATGCCCGAATGCTACGGTCTGCACCACATGCGGTAACCACCACGACCCAAATCAACAGGAATGCCCCACTCCTAACGCACCTTTCTGCCAAGGATGCAAGAAGGCGGGACATCTCGGCACGGACCGCGCGTGCCCGACCTGGCAAGGAACGAACAAAAAAATGCGCGAGGAAGTGAGAAAGTACAAGGAGGTGCATAAGCTCCAACAACAACGGGAGATCGCGAACAGAGAAGTCAGGACTCCAGTCCCACCCAGCGCCTCCTCTCTGTGGGCCGACTTGCTCAAGGAAGGCAAGAACCCTGCAGCACTTCAAACTCCACCGCCGCCGGCACCGGAAGTTCAAGAATTGCGCAACACCTGCGCATTCCTCAAAGCCGAACTGGACCGCCTCAAGGCCATAGTTCAAGTTCAGCAAGAAGAGAATAATCACTACAAATCAGCCCTCAGCCAAATGAGAGCACTCACATCAACCTTCATCAAAGCATGATAAGAGTGCTTCAATGGAACTGCCTGGGGCTGCGCAAGCGGGCGGCGGAGCTCAGGGCACGACTGTTAGATAAGCCTGATGAGAAACCTGACGCGTTACTTACTTCAGGAAACCAACGTCACCGACATCAACTTTACAGGCTACACGGCCTACTCCAGCCCATCAATTACATCAAAACGCCCAGGTCAATCAGCTAACCCCCCGGGGAAGGTTGTTGTTTATGTCAAAACGGACTGGCCCCAGTACCAAATAGACCTTACACCTTACTGCAATGAAAATCAAGAAGTAGTGGCGGTCCGAGCCTTGGTCCGGCAGCAAGACGTCATCTTCACTTCTATATATTACAGGCCCCTACAGAGAAAGATATACAACCACGGGTGGATCGCGCACCTGCACGACCTCCACCCACGGGAACAGAAACTTTACGCCGGGGACTTTAATCTCCACCACCGGGCGTGGGGCTACGACTCCAACCACGAGAGTGCGGAAGAGCTGCTGAGCGAGATGCAGACTTACCGTTTGCATCTCGTCAACAAGGCAGGAACCAAAACGAGGATCGGAGATGTCAGGCAGAAAGACACTACCCCGGACCTCACCTGGACATCGAACACACACACACAACACCACAAGTGGAAATGCTCCAAGGATCCCTGGGGCAGCGACCACTTCCCGATTTTCTTCGAATTTTCGCCTACAAGAAAGGTCAAAGAAAAGACCAAGAAAAGGGTAGTCAAGACTATACACTGGGATAAGTTTAGGACCGCGCTAGAAGCAGACGAGTGCACGGGATCCAGCTTTGAAAGTCTTCTCAAGAGCGCCATGAAGGCAGCCACAATAGAATCGAATGTCGAAGAAGGCGCTCCGACTCCAGACCTCTACCTACTACGCCTGTGGGCCAAGCGCCTCCAAGCGGTGCAGCAGTACCGCAACGGGCGTAAAACGCCGCAAGCTAGGCGAGCGATTACGCGCAGCACGGTGGAGGCCAAACATTACGCCCAGCAACTAGACACCAACCGCTGGCTTCAGTACAGCTCTTCCCTCTCTGACAAGGCGTCGATTGCCAAGCTCTGGGCGACAAGTCGAGCCCTGCTCGGGAAGAAGAAGACGAAAGGCGCGACACTCACGCTCGCCCTCAAGATGGACAAGACGGAAGAAGAACTCGCGTCGATGGCCGGGGACCTTTTTTCCCCCAACCCGTCCCGATGAGCTGTTTGGCCCCGTACGACACAGAAGCCCTTGCTCCAGACGACGGCATGGACCGGGAGTTTACTATGGGAGAACTTGAGTGGGCCCTCCACAAAGGAAAATCCCGTTCGGCGCCTGGACAGGACAAAATCACGATGAAGATGTTGAAGAACCTTCCTGAGAGCACCAAGGAGCAACTCCTCGACTGGATTAATCACATCTGGGTCACGGGAAACTTCCCGATCAATGGAAGCACTCTGCAGTCGTTCCGATCCCTAAGCCCGGCAAGGACAAAGGCTCACTCGGCAATTATCGGCCCATATCGCTCACATCATGCACTTGTAAAGTCATGGAGCGTATGGTACTGTCACGAATCGACTGGCACCTGGAGTCCTCGGGAGCCTTTCACCCGGCCCAGACAGGCTTCAGACCCTGTCTTGGCACCCAAGAGAGTCTCGCCCTAATTTCGGCAGACGTCATCCGCAACATCAGCCCGGGGCACGCAACCATCAGAACTATCGTAGCAATCGACATCAAAAAAGCATTTGATTCGGTTCCCCACGCTTCAATCATCGGAGAGGCAGGTCGGTTCGGCATCACCGGCAGGTCGCTTAATTTTATCAAGAACTTTCTCGAAGGAAGAACATTCTCGGTGCGCCTCGGCACGCACGAGAGTGAGCCGAGAGCGAACCGAGTGGGAGTCCCGCAAGGCTCCGTTCTCTCCCCCACACTTTTCAACCTGGCGATGGCGGCCCTGCCCCATGAACTCAGCAAGATTCCCGGACTAGGCTTCACCGTGTATGCAGACGACATCTCTATATGGGCACGAGGAACAGACATCGATAAGCAGCAGGAGACTCTCCAAGCCGGCCTAGACACCATTGAGGCCCACCTATGCAGGGTCGGAATGCAAGCAGCACCCGAGAAAACAAACTACACCGTAGTGACAACTCCCAGGCTCAGGAAAGCCAAGCTCAGCGAGAAACTCAATCTCGTACTGGCTGCAAAGAAGATCCACCCCTCCCCGTCGGTCAAGATTCTTGGAATTACGATAGAGGAATCCGGGAGAGGCGACATCTGGATCCAAGATACTATCAAACACTGCAGCTCGGTGCTCAACGCCATCCGTAGAATCTGCAGCGCACGAGGAGGTGCGACAGCACGCATCGCCAGAAACATGGTAAAGGCCCTCGTAGTATCGCGTGTATGCTACGGGGCCCGCCACTTCTGGCTCAACAAGTCTCAATGGAAACGGCTGGAGACACTGAACAACCAAGCAAGACGAGTAATCACTGGCCTCCCGAGGTTTACTCCCCTCAGCAAACTAAAAGAGTACGCCCAGATCAACGAACTGCACGACGTCGTTCAGGCCAGGATCAGGGCGCACGACGAACGCCTCAAGCTCACGCAGCAAGGAAGGAGCATAATGGAACTTCTTCGAAGACCCGTGGAGCACCTTCCAAAAGTGTCCTGAACAGCTCCCACCATGGGAAGATCTTCCGGCTATCACCGAAAGCAAGCCCAGCGGCGCTCGGAAGGGGACACCAAACAAGCAGAACGCAGAGCCAAAGCACACTGCAAGATGGTGCAATCGTGGGACCGAAGCAAGATCGTGGCTGCTTACACGGACTCCGCTTCGATGGAAGGCTCCGTCACCCTGAAGACGGCAGCCGTCGTGTTCCCATCGCTCCTGCTCGAAAAAGCAGAATGCCTTCCCCCTGGCACCTCTACCAAAGGGGAGAACTCGCAGCTATCCGCCTCGCCCTCGAGACGGCCAACGCACACCCCGACCCGCTACCTGAGAATCTCAGGATCTTTACAGATTCTCAGGACGCAGTGAAGGAATGCAGAACTAAAAACAGCCCCAGCCGAACAGTCCGGAAGATTAAGAAACTCGCCTCGAACCTCCGATCCCGAGGAACACACACGAGAATAGAGTGGATACCCGGTCATTCGGGCATCCCCGGAAATGAAGCAGCTCACCGCCTGGCCCGCGCGTCTTTGATTCTACCCCGCGGCACAGACGAAGAGCAGCCACAACATGACCACAGTTACGGCCTCATCGCTCGTGATCGGGCATCGCGGGCCAACAGCGAAACAGAGGAATACGACCCGGGCGAGGACAGGGCCCGGATCAAGGAAAACTATTTAGCAGAACTCGAAGAGAAACTGACCGAGCCGCCGTTTCCTGACCTCCCTCACCGGGGATTCGGAAGGCGAGGGCAGGTTCTCCTAACCAGAGTCCGGACCAACACGGCACTTACACCTGCACGGGTCGCATCGTGGAGTAGGGGCAAAGATCAGGCCTCTGCACACAATGCGACATGCGCGCCAAGGCAGACATTCACCATCTCCTGTGGGAATGTCCCAAATACAAAGAAGAAAGGTTAAAACACCGACCAGCAGACATCACATCCCTGGAGGGGTGGACCCATCCACCCGGCCCAGAGAACGTCCAACGAAGGATCCTGCGTGGACTTCTGGATTTTATCCATAAAGCCAAGCTGGACGTCTTCATTTAGCCCCCGAATACCTCTCCCTCGTGCCAGCGCCCAGGCCTAGTCGTCATCGGCGCACATCCCCATTCCCCTAACCCTTGTTTTTTTTTTTGTTTTTTTTTTAATGGCATTAAACGTTTTCTGAACTGAACTGAACTGGCCGGCGCATTTCCAGTGTTCAAGCGTGCTGAAAAAATTCGCCTGCTTTCCTAGGCTGCAAACGCGGCGCGGTCAGCCTTCTGTGGAAATCCGAAGAGAGGAGGAAAGCGCGTGTACAGCGGTTGTGCACCCTCTCCCCTAGCATTGACTGCAATAAAAAAAAACTAACCTCCAGCTTTTTTTTTTTTTTTTTATAGAAGGGTGGGGGGGGGGTGTCCCGGTGTCCTGCGCCTTGACCTCGCGCTGATAAGCAAAGCCTCCGAGATCCGACCAAGGGCGCGTTGGCAGCAGTGTTGCCATTTTAGCGATTTTGTCGCTAGATTTAGCGATTTTCTATACATTTAGCGACGTATTTTCTTTAATTTAGCGGCTAACGACTTTATTAGCGACTTTGGTGTTCAACCGCAATCTTGTTATTTTGAACAATTTTAGAGATGCTCGCGGGCTAAACCCTTTTGCTTCTCTAGCCAAGTCTGCTTTGAATATATGCTCAATTTAGCGGCGCGCTTTAAAAATAAACTTTCAACACTGTCAACACGGCAGACCATCTCTCCCGCGCCCACGCACCAACATGCTCTCTGTCAAACGTTGCTACCGCCAGCCAAGAGCGCAGCCGCTCTTGGCTGGCGGCTGCGCTCTTGGCTTTCGCTTTTGACTACAAACTTCCAGAAGAAGGTGTACGGCGAATTGGCACAGCTGAAGCCTACAACGCTGGCAACGAACCGTTGACATTGGCAGGTTTAGGTGACTTGAGTGCAGTCACCATCGAGGAAGAACTCTTCTTCTTCTAGACCAGTGGTTCTCAACCATCGATGTTTCGCGGACCCCTTTTGGATCGGCGGAGATGATGGAGGACCCCTTTCGTGGTGAGAAGAGGGGGAATGTATAAGTTAGACATATTAATGACATAATAAATTGATTTAACTCAGCGGTAGTGTAAAGTAGACTTCTCTCATTGACATACACACGAGAAAACTAGCCCGAAAATGGAAAAAATATTTCTTAATCTGAAAAAGACAACTTTTATTGCCGGGCTTGACTGATGAGGCAGGGCATCGTGGACCCCTAAAATTCCTTCGCGGACCCCCAAGGGTCCAGGGACCCCCATTTGAGAACCACTGCTCCAGACTGTTCCGTTGAACTGTTCTTGAAGACAAAGCAGTCATTATTTCCGTGTTAAAATTAACAAGTACCCGTTTCTTATTCGTACTTACCACCTAGTCGCTTCCCAAATAAAACATTACAAATAAAAACCGTCCTAGTTGTTTTTCAGAGTAAGTTTAACCTCTCAAAATACCTGAGATAGGATTATTTGAGGTTCACTTACTTTAAAGGGGTTTAATAAGCTTTTGGAATTCAGCGAATATTTTAGCGACTTCCTGGCGAATCTAGCGACTGTTTACTGACTTACTGGCCTCAATTTAGCGGCGCGTGCAAAACAAAGATGGCAACACTGGTTGGCAGCCGCTTTTGTTTTTTGTCTGCTTGTTGTCCTGTGCGGTTCGAAATTCGTTCGTCCTACCTATGCTTCGATCTGCCGCCTTTCCTTGCGGTCTTATTAGGGTGTCTCTCGACAACATATTGGATGTGAACTAAAGCTATCAGTGTTCGAAAAGTCTTACGCGTATATCGGCAACAAGCGATTCTTCAAAGAAGTCAGGAATTCTTTCGGTTTGGTTGGGTTCGGCAAATGGCAGCTTGTGCGCCGCATCGTGTTGAAACTTCAAGGAGCCTTCCTTCTCGTTTTTGTGTTTGTGTGGTTGTCCTGCTTTACCGTGTCGACATATATTTTGGATTACATCTTTCAAGTCCGCTATTATTATGGTAAGTGCTCTGCAACCTACTTGTTGGCAACGATTGACCGTTCTTTTACGCGTACTCTTCAAGATTATCTATAGAATGATGCAGCGTTTAATCTCGCGGGAGCCGGGAGAATAATTTCCCCAAAGTCTGCCATTATAGTCTGAAATTACTTCGGCTGTATAGAAGCTTAGAGTGCCTCTTCACATTTCACAGATCGCTTGCACGTTTGTACTTGTCGACGGAATAAGTTGCAATAAGCTTCTAGGCGAATTGAAAACGATCTTTTGTATCTGTTTTCCTGCCCAATTGCAAGCACCTGCGCGAGCACGATTTTTACCACGTGTTTCCGTCATGTTAGAAATAGGTCTATGAGTTTCGGGACGTCTTAAATAAGTTTAAGATGACCAACCTTCCAGACAATACCCATTTAGGGCTAGCGAATAATTTGCCTATCCGAATGGCGCGTTCAAATGTGTGGTCACGTGCCTGGTTGAACGGGCACCCGTATCAAACGGGTATCGTTTCAAACGGGTACCGTTTCAAACGACTACCCGTATCCCATAATCACGTTTGATCCAAACGGATCGATAGGCTTGCCACCCATTTGATTCAAACGGGTCGACCAGTTTCCCACCCGTTTGAATTTCAAATGTTTTTTTTTTCAGTAGGGAAATTAAAATTATGATGAAAATTAATAAGATAACTGTTCCATTCGAAACCAGCTGAAGATTGTGATTTTTGTTCCTGCAACCTATATCAGTATGTGATATCAAATAATATATTGATTAATTTGACTGGTTTATTAATTGACTGAATGACTGGGTATGCTACTTGGTTAAATTTGACTTATAAAATTCACACTGAAAGAAACATATTTTGTGCCTGTGATGCTTGCGCATTAGATCGTTTATATAGTAGAAGGATTAAAAGGAACATTTGTTGTATTGATTGACTGATTGATTGGGAATGCTACTTGGTTAAATTTTACTTATAAAATTAATACGAAAATAAACATATTTTGTGCCCGTGATGCTTGCTCATTGGATCGTTTATGTAGCGTAGAAAGATAGACGGAACACTTGCTGGTGTAGTGGTGGAGTGTTGGCTTTTGAGCGAGATAATCAAGGCGAAAGAGAAGAAAGAAATAGAGAGGGGAAGTGAGTGCAAGGGATGCGGCGTTCAGGGGCGGAGCGTCGTGGCGACGATGGTAGGACGCAGTCAACAAACGAGGGCCGACTCTGAAAGGGGCGAGATCTAATTAGGGGAACGAGAGGCAGCGCTGGCGAGGAGGGACACGCCGAAAGCCGGGGTCGGTGCAAATAGAACCGAAAGTGAGGGAGACCGACGCTCACTGACGTCTCCGGAAGTGAGTGTAAAGGCTGCTTCAAGGGGGAAGGGGGGGAGGGGGGGAGGGGGGGAGGGAGGGGGGAGTTTATTTGCGTTTGCTCACGACAAAAAAAATTAGCCTGATCTTTTACAACAAGAAATCATACTGGCACGCAGGCGCCATCAATAAGGTGGCCCTGGAACTCAATTTCGCTAGAGCAGAGGTTTTTTTTTGTATTTGCAAAAGCAGTGTGTTTCTGTGAAAGCTTTCAAAACTCACTAAAAATATGCTGTTAGAGATTAAAAAAAAAGAAACTCTGCGGGAACAAACTACCAGCCTTGGAGGACGTGAAGGATTGCAAGGACATGCGAAGAAGCAATATAATGAACCAAAAATTGCTAAATAAATTTTGATTAGGAAAAATACACATTTCGTTTCCCCGAGAAAATTGATAAGCATCATCGAAAACCACTAAATCAAATATTTTTAGAATGATATAACTCCGTCGCAGCATTTTACTGCGTTCTGTAAAAACGCTCCATTTGGACGCGTTTCTAGATTTCGGTTTCTTATCGGAGCGCATCTTTGCGCCCGCAGTTCCGCTCCCCGGTGGTCGTGGCGCGAAGCCAACGTCTCGCCTCCTTCGTAGGATGGAGGGAAGTATAGGGCGCACCTGTGTTGCGCGTCTCGGCAGCTGAGGAGCATAACTGCGTGAGCAGAGATGCGGTTCGATAACAAACCGAAATCTTGAAAGGCGTCGAAGTTGAGTGTTTTTACGGAACGCCGTAAAATGCTGCCCCTGCCTTACATCTTTCTAAAGAGAGTTAATTTAGTTGTTTTCGATGGTGCCTAGAAAGTTTCTCGGTGGAACCATATGTTTATTTTCACTAACTAAAACATTATTTAGTAAATTTAGCTTAAAACAAACATTCCGAAAACAACGGAATGCGGCAACTAAAGCCCTAAGACGAGCTAAACACGCATACTTCAACAATTTGTTTAATGGGGATATGCGGTCAGATGTGGTCTGGAAGAAGTTGAATAGTTTAATGAAAAATGGATTGCATGTAGATCAGATAACAACACTTAAAATTGATGGTATTAACATAAGTGGTGTGGCTTTAGCAGAAAAATTTAATGAATACTTTGTTGAACTTCTTCATAGTACACATAGTGAGCATGCTTCCAAATACATGATCAGCGTACATGACAGTTTGTTTCTTCATCCAACTGATGACGATGAAGTATTTTCAGTTTTTCAAGACTTAAAAAATAGCGGGAGCAGTGATTTTTATCACCTTCAAATTAAACCTATTAAGCATGTACTACGGTCTATTGTTCCGTGTTTGACATATATTTTTAATTGAGCGTTGCAAACGGGGGTTTTTCCTAAGAAAATGCAGGTGGCAAATGTTTCAGTTCTACTTAAAGCTGGGGATTAAAATAACTTAGGAAATTATAGGCCTATTTCCGTATTACCAATATTTTCGAAAGGTCTAGAAAAAATTTTACATAAACGATTATACTGTTTTTGTGACAAATTTTCAATCCTGACACCCTGTCAGTATGGGTTCAGAAAAGGTCGCTCTACTGAACTGGCGCTGTTAAAGCAAAAAGAATTAATTTTAAATAATATTGAAAATGAACTGGTTACACTCGGAGTGTTTATAGATTTTTCGAAAGCATTCGATCGCCTCAATCAGGTAACGTTATTTCAAAAGGTATAAATGCTAGGTGTTCGCGGTGTCGCTCTTGAGATGATTAAAAGTTACTTTGAAAACCGCTATCAGTGTGTAGAAATCAATAAAAATAGATCAGATCTTAGGAAATTAACAGCAGGCGTGCCTCAAGGCAGTATACTGGGGCCACTTCTTTTTGATTTCTATATCAATGATATAGTAAATATTGATGATACTGTTAGTTACATCATATATGCAGATGACACCTCTCTCTTTTCTCAAGGAACGACGCTGACAAAATTAAACATAAGGCAAACCAATATCTTAATAAACTAAATGCTTGGACGATATTAAATTCTTTCAAAATAAATGTAAAAAAACTAAAGCCGTTCTGTTCAGATCACTTAATACAAAATGTACCTATATGAATATCCCTTCACTTGGTGGAAATGAAATAGATATTGTAGTAAATGTAAAAGTACTAATAATAATATTTAATGAATACCTGTGTTGGGACGAAACTGTGCAACAGATAAGTAATAAGCTGTCTAAAGTTGTTGGGGTTATATACAGATACCGTAATATGATTCCCATATCTGTTATGCTACTTATATACAAGTCCCTTTTTTACACATACTACAACTATTGCTTCTTAGTATGGGGTAACACGACTGCTACAAATCTTAAACTAATACATAATCTTCAAAAAAAGCAATTCGAGGTGTATGTCATGCAGCATACGATAGTCATACCAAGCCATTGTTTCATAAATTTAATATAGTACAAATTCCGAATCACTTTAGTTATAAACTCACACTTTCCTACAAAAGGTCTTTTAGACAGAACGAAAATATGTATCTATCAATTTCCCAACTTGAACTTAGACAAGCGAATTATCCAACTCGTAATGCTGAGATATGGATAGTGCCACATTCAAGAACTAACTATGGGAATCAGATGTTAAAATGTACCCTCCCCCATCTTCTGAATCGTTTTTATGAACTCCATGTTGATATCTTCAGTATGTCCGCCAAACAAATATGTTCACTTTTCGTCTAATGCAGGGTCTCCAAACTTTTTGGCTAAGGGGCCGGATCTGGGATCTGTCGCGGTCTCGAGGGCCGGGAAATAAATAAGTAAATACAAATAAGGGAACAGCAAATAAATATCATATATAATCATTTAAATACAAAATTGATTAGAGTAGCCATTAAAAAGGAATCTAAGGCAATCATGAATACATATACTTTATATAAAAATGTAATTTAGCTAAGAAGAGCATTACACAATTATTGGAACAAATAAAACTCATCAATCGAAGCGCCTAGAAACTTTGGCATGTTCACAAAGGGCCCAATACTAATCAGAATGGTAGAACTGATGCTGACAATATGCAACAGTCATATATTATGCTATCATAAAATATATGCTGGAACAGAAAGGAATTACAGCATACGATTAGTTACACAGATATGAATCAGGGGACTAAGAATAGTGTTGATGGTGATTTCGATGTCCGATGAATAATATGGCGAGAGGACCTGCGTTACAACAGGCAGTCTCTTCTCGTTCTTCGTGGTGTCTTAGTTTGCGCGGTTGGTGCGCGGCGCCGTTTCTTTACTGTGGGCGCCGGTAACAGCGGACTTGCTGAAGCGGGCCACGGGTCGGGCTTCATAGGAAAGACCACGGTCCGTCACGGGCCGGTCGTAAGACCTCCGCGGGCCGGATTTAGCCCACGGGCCGGGGTTTGGAGACCCCTAATCTAATGGTTACTCCCATGTAAAAAAAAAGAAAAAAAGTTTAGTATAACGATTGTATGTGTTTTGCGGGTGTTGTTATTGTTTTTATATCCTTTTTCGTTTCTTTTTTTTCTCTCCCTTTTGTGTACATTCTTCTTTTTAGCAATATAGATGATGTTGTCTTTCCCATGCTATAATGAATATGACAAATAATAGTGTCTTTACGTTTATGTTTGTTCTTCCCTGGGCTGCTATGGGGGGCAGAGGCCAGTCAAGCAGCGTGTCAGTTGCTTTTTTCTCTGCCTCCTTTCTCTGTTTCAGGGATCAATACAGAATTTGAATTTGAATTTGAATATATCGCTAATTAACATATTTTTGCAATCATTGACGTCCGCCAAGGTTGGTAGCTTGTTCCAGCAAAGAGTGTGTTTTTTCCTCGAACAGCATATTTTCAGGTATTTTTGAAAGCTTTCTTTGAAACACCCTGTACACCTGAAGATAAAATTTCGCTTGTAACATTATCAAAATATTCTTTTCAAGCCAATAAAAAAACTACTGAAACGCTTGTGCCCATCAGCAAAAAGGCAATTTTTTTTCCTTTTTGCTGATGCGCTTGTGCGGATTAGTAAGCTTCCTTACAATTCCATCTGTGAAGGTAAAAGTTAAGGTCGGACAAAATCTGTCTGCTTTTCAGGTCGCAAAACCGCATAGAAGTATTCATCCGTATGCACCGCCGATACACGTCGCATTATAGATACATTTGGCAGATATATGTCGTTCTCTAGATGCTCTATTAAATTTGACAGTTGTAAGTAAGCGCTCCGTCCTGTCCCCTCCTTCTGTTCTTAGTCCTTTGCGCGTTTTAAACCACCGCCTAGCGGATATATGTGTACTACGTTTGTACACTGCTGCCGTCTAATGGGCGCGAGGCACGTTGTTTAGCAATCGTTACATTTTTTTCAAATTAGGATTTCCAGACCATTTTCTAAATCAAAATGTGTAATTTTCCGCGCGCAAGTTCGTGTGTATGGGTGTGTGTGTGCGTGTGCGTGCGTGTGTGGGCGTGTTTGTGTGTGTAAGAGCGTACGTGCGTGTGAGCGTGTGCGCGTTTAATGAAGCTTATTGTTGTTATGGACTCTAGAAGTATTTCTCTTTATTTCTTTACTTTCTTTTTACTCGAGGAAACAATCTTAGTTCAGACCTACCTCCGTCTCTGGTAGATGGGCTTCATAGGAGCTTTACCAAATTTAATTTTAATCCCCATTTCTTTTCTTTTTTTTAATTTTATTTTTTGTAGCGTAGATGCTTATTATACTTTCTGTTCCCTTGACCTTACACGTTTTTTTATTTACGTTTTTTACTTCCACATTTTGAGAAAAAGAAAGGTAACTCCTCTATCGGAAATCTTTTGCCACTACTGTTTTTTTTTCCACTTGTTTTTGTTGTCGCTTCAGCTAGATCCTTCGAAGGCCAGCTTTCCACTATCTACGTTATTCCCCTTGACGTACAGACATCGCTTGGCGTCGACGCCGTCAAATCCCCGAGCAACAGAAGGTATACATTTTGGCCGCACACCCTCACGGGGTAAAGACCCGGGAGTAGTGCGCCTAGATTCCAAAGTGCAGCCAACTTGCTCGATCGCGATCACATGTCTTCAGACTTGTACGTAACGCGTTTCAAGTAACGGATTATTTGTAATCGATTACATTTTACTGTAATTTTGTAAGGCTTCAATTACTGTCTTTAACAAATAACAATCCTTGTAATTTAACTACTTTTTTGCTGTAACGATTACAAAATTACCCATTACAATGTTCCTCAATTTTTGTGTGTGTGTGTGAGGGGGGGGGGTAGTGGTTAGATGTGCTGGAGTCACTCAGCTCTGGGCAACGGTCAATTATTCCTTTTCTTTTTCGAAACCACTAAGGACGGGACCTCAAGTAAGAATAGGCCACTTCACTATGCTTCGTTTTCCTGGGTACAATTTTTTTTTTTTTTTTTTTTGTACAGCGGAGACTACGTTTGGGTATGAAAATTGACCTTATCCAGCCTTTCGTGAACAATATATTTAAACAGCGCTCTTTTTTTATTTTTTTCACAAGAGAGATTGGGTGTGTCGTCACTCACTCAACTCCAAATAAAAACAGTCAAGACGTTTTTTTTCTTTTCGGAACAACTGAGCGCGAGACACCGAGGATTCTGCTACCGTAATAAAGAAAAGGTGAATGAAAAGTAACGTGGGAAGTAATCGATTACTCGAGTAATTTTGCGATTAATTTTTACAGTGAAGTAATTGTAATTGTAATCGGTTACTCTTTACAGTGAAGTAATTGTAATTGTAATCGGTTACTTTTTTCAGTAACGTGTAAAAGTCTGCCTGTTTTATGGGCCGCGTTTGAAATAGGAGCAGCGAGGAGTTGACCCAAAGCGGCGTTGATCGTCCGCAAGCGTCTCCGCCTCACTTCACGCTCTCCTCGTCGCCTCGCAACAACGCAACGCATGCGCGCTTGCGACCGATCCTCATAACAGGTGTGCGCCATTACATCGCAAACGGTCCCCATGGTTTGAGCTGCTCACTCTTTTAAATCTAGGCTCTTCACCTAGAAGTAAATAAGACCCCCGCGTTCTTTATCTTTTTTTTCTTTATCTCTGGCTCTGGTCTGACCCACGAGTAAAAACGCAGAAAAACGAAAATCCCAATTTCCTTTTTGTTGTCATTTTGGAGCCTGGCGCCGCTCGCCCGTATTTACTTTTGGGGTTCCTGATACTCGCCATTTATTATCGCCTCTTCGACTCTTCCAACACCTCTGGCGAAGAAGCGGGCACCGAACGGAGCGGGGACCTAAACGAATTTGGCAGAGGCGGCGATGGCGGCCTCCCGCAAGGATAGAAGCCCGGTCGGCTGAACGTCACGTTTCGCTACGCAGTCGTTCGTCACGTATCTTTATTTACTTATTTTTTTATTCCTCCATTGTTTGTATTCTATTTATATTATATATATATTTTTTTTCTTTATTTCCGCGTTTGCCAGGGAGCTTGTTGATTGCGGGGGATAGTTACGTGCCGAGAATGTTCTCGCCTTGTTCGGTATGTTCGTGCGCTTGCTTATAGCACTTACGCTTGGTGACACGTACATTGATTTTTTTAAGTTAACGTTTTTAGACAACGTAGATCGGGAGCCTCCTAAATTGATACTCGTGAAGAATCGTAGAAAACTAAAACGATAACGGAGGCTCGGTACTAGAGGCTTGGTACCGAAGCAGAGTAGAGCGTGAAAAGTGTACTTGTGGGTGCAATACTAGTTTCTTTTTCCCCTCTCTTCTGTTTTCTGCGTAATTGGCGCGTGCTGATATACATGACTTGAACCATAGCCTCCTCTGTACTCACAAGGCCTGGAAGATCGCCACGAGACGCGGCCGTCGAAAGTGAAAAGGTAGAGCGGCAGACAACGGATGAGAGGAGAGCCAGGTGACGGGCGCCCCGCTGCGGTGAGACGCCCAAACACACTTGTCCCGAGCGATGGAATGTCCGCTCGTGCTCCTCGCGTTCCTCGGGCTACCGCTTCTTTCTCGTCGGGTTTGAAAACCATGTTTCGGGTCCTCGCCACTGCAAAAGCTGTGCGCTGAATACCAGCTTCCCCGACAAATGCTCTCTGCTACCAGATCCTTGCGCTCCAAATCTGCGACCGTGCACTCTATGGCTCCGTCTTCGAACTGCCAGGCTTTGTGAGAACAGAGGAGGCTATGCTTGAACCCATCGTGCAATGCTCTACTTTGTTTCACGTGTAACAGTAACCGACGCTTCGGTCTAATTGGGCCGATCACGCAACGCATGTCGTCTTTTGTGCATTCTCTACCAATCGCGCACATGAAACAACATGATCACGGCGCGTTCACGGCGCGCGATTAGTTTACGTTAAAGGCACAAACACGACGGACGCCGTGACGGTGCAGGTTTAATTAGCCCTGCTTGATCGGCTCCATGCGACCGAAATGCGGCTCATGTCGGACTTCGTGTGAAGCATAGTATATTTTGTAAGCAGGTAAGCGTGGACAGTGTAGAACTAAGGCCAGTAATTGGATTAAATTTGTACGCGGAATACTCAATTTTTTCCCGTGTTTTACGTGCAAATGGCGCTTACTCATTTGAATGCTTTGAACGTGATGGCACTGCGCAATGACGGTAATCATTTCTGCTTTTTCTTGCAAAAATTTTTTAAACATTTAGTACTTTTTTTTTATAAACTGTGCCTTCCGCGGCAAGGCAAAAACAACAGCCGCTAATATAGCATAAATTTAAGTCAAGGACAAAAACAAAATTAATTTTGGAAGCTTTTTAGCTCCCCAAGAACTCTTTCATGACTTAAGGCCAGCTGAACTAGAAAAACATACACATAAAGAAAAGACCATTCACACCGCTGGACTAGCAACTGATTTTCTTTTCTTCGTCTCTACTACGAGCCCCACTTGAGAAAACAATTCTCTTTCCTCTTTCTTTGCTTCCTAAATTCCCTGTTATTTTTTTTATTTTCTCTTTACCCTTTTACTCTTTCAGCTCATGAAGAACGGTTTCGCCTTTTATGGGGTTTTCACGAAGAACCCTCATAGGCGGTGCTTAAAATATATTTTTAGGGTGCAAAATATGGCCCCGCTGAAGAAACCCTAAAAGGTATTTTATGACGAGATTTTTTTTTGTATTCATTTTTACGAACGAAAATGGACGTAGCAGTGACACACAAGATAATCGCGCCTGCCAGGTCCCTCATGCTGTCCCGAACCTTGTAAACTTCAATCTGGATTTCGTCATCGTTATGTTTTGTCCCTATTTCTTCTGGTGAGGCGACGAGTCACACTATCATTATATATATATATATATATATATATATATATATATATATATATATATAATGATATGTACTCGCCTCACAAAAAATAGACAAACATAACATGCGTATATATATATATATATATATATATATATATATATATATATATATATATATATATATATATATATATATAAATAAATTTCTCGCTCCTCCGCGATTTATTTGTCGGACGTGGTGCGCGTTCATACCCCTATACAATTCCAGGTTTGTTTCGGAGACATATCAGCGTGTGTTGACACATGGACGCGATTAACGGAAAAAATGTCTACTTCAGATATCCTACTTCCATCGGAGATAGGCAGATATCTTGGTGATGATATAAATGACACTGTAAAGTATTTTCACCTAAACGTACGTTCTGCAAAAAACAAATTTTTGGAGCTAGAATTGTTATTTAAACAGTTTGGGTTTTTATTTGATGTTATTATGCTTTCTGAGACATGGTACACTAATGAAACTGATATTTTCAAGCTACCAATGTATAACAGTCATGTTTTAAACCGAAACAGCAGCAGAGGTGGCGGGATCTCGCTCTTAATAAAGAAAAACTTGAACTCTGAGCTACTGACCGAATACTGTATTACTAATAAGGATTATGAAGTGTTATCCTTTGTAATAAACAATACGATTATTGCGGTGTTCTACCGCCCTCCAGAAGGAAATATTGCAACTTTTTAAAACTTTTTGGAAGTGTTTCTTGAATATGCTTCTAGTAATAGATATGACATCGTTTGGGGAGGGGATTTCAACATAAACCTGCTTGCAGATTCAGTTCACAAATGCGATATGGAAAGTCTTCTAGCTGTCTATGGTTGTACAAATCAAATAGCAACGCCAACGCGGGTAACTGAAACTTCGGAAACACTTCTAGATCTTTTTATAACCAATTCCGCAACGTCATCTACAAAAGCAGGAGCGATGAGTTGCGCGATTAGTGATCACCTGCCAGTATACTTGTTTACTGCAAGAACAAAAAGCATCCCAATGAAACAGCCATCTGAATTTGTTTACACTCGGCCAATTACGCCAATCCAATTAGAAATATTCAGGAAAAACATTGCATGCATAGACTGGAGTGAGGTTTACAGAAAAACAGATGCAAACGAAGCATACGACTTGTTTTTGGATATATTTCGAGCCACCTACAATGACAGTTTTCCTTTAAGAAAATGGGTAACGCCCAATAAAGCAAGGAAACCGTGGATCACCAAGGAGTTGATTCGGAAAATGCGAATAAAATGCAACATGTATAGGGCATTTTTAAAAACGCGTGACTCTAATTGCTTGAAAGAATTAAAAAATATAGGAACCAACTTACAAAAGAGCTCCGTAAAGCCAGAGAAAAATATTACAGTGAATCATTTTCGTTATCGTACTGGCGGACTGATATAATGTGGAAGAAGTTAAACTCAGTCCTAAACCGCAGAGAAACATCAACCTCCGTTGACAGCATAATTAGTGATGGTAAACAATTGGGCGGTATCCCTCTGGCAAATGCATTTAATGACTATTTTGCAAACGTCGCCAATCGTGGATCTAATTGTACTCGCACCTATAAAATAAATGGACAAGGGAAGAATAACTCTATATTTTTATGCCCTGTTACTGAAAATGAAATTGTATCGGTGTTCCTGGGAATAAAAAACAGCAATAGTTGTGACGCGGATAACATTCAAATAACACCAGCCAAATACGTCATAGACTGGCTCTCCTCCCATCTGGCTCATATCTTTAATTTATGCATTCTTAGCGCATCATTTCCTAAAAATATGCAACTTGCAAAAGTATCGGTAATTCACAAAAAGGAGATAAAAATAATATGACGAACTATAGGCCGGTGTCAATTTTACCGGTATTCTCAAAAGGGTTAGAAAAAATAATATGCGCACGATTGACTTCATTTTGTGATAAACATAATGTGCTTACCGATTCACAGTTTGGATTTAGGAAAAATCGCTCCACCGAACTCGCGTTACTTGAGGCAAAAGAATTTATCTTGAGAAATTTTGAACAAACACAAATGGTATTGGGGGTCTTTTTAGATTTCACAAAAGCTTTCGACTATCTAGACCATAGCTTACTCATAAAAAAACTAGATTTTTATGGAATCCGTGGCCAAGCATTAGCGCTCATGCAATCATACTTATCTCACCGCAGGCAGTACGTTAACATCAATAGTTACTGCTCAACTATACAACCAATAAGTACTGGGGTACCTCAAGGCAGCATTTTAGGACCGCTTTTATTTAATCTATATGTTAATGACATAGTGGACATCGGCGTGACAGCTAAATTTTTGATATACGCAGACGATACAACAATGTTGTTTGCAGGAAGTGATCACAGCGAGATCACCGATACTGCAAACGCCGCTCTAAGTAAGTTGTACGACTGGACAGAAAGTAACTATCTAAAGATCAACACAAACAAAACAAAATATATCTTGTTCCGCCCTAGAAATAGAAACGTTAGCCTGCCTGCCGATCTCTTGATAAATAGCTCACCGATTGAAATGGTTAAAGATTTTAAAACCTTAGGTGTGATCTTCAATGAGCATATGACCTGGGACTCACACGTCAGAAGTATAGCTTCGAAATTAGCTGGTGTCATTGGATTAACATATAGAAACCGCTTTGTGCTTCCGCTCTTCGTTAAGAAAGTTATATACAGATCGTTATTTTGTTCGTACCTTAACTACTCGCATCTCGTCTGGGGCACGACCACAGTGACTAACCTAAACAAAATTCACCTACTTCAGAAAAGAATGATGCGTATAATCCACAACGCCCCTTACGACTCGCATACGGAAGAATTCTTTAGAAGTTTAGACGCACTGGCGGTTCAGAATATGTATAGCTATAGGCTCATTTGTACGTACAAAAATCAAACATATAATCGCATTGAAACAATTCCTAAATTATCACACTTGACGAAAAACATCCCCGTGTATGAAACACGAAGGCGGGAATGCTGGCAGGTGACCACTAACAGAACTGCATACGGAGATCAAATGTTGAGGCACACCTTGCCAAAACTGTTAAATCATCTGTCATGTAATGAGCTAGACATACATAGCACATCATTTAAACAATTACGGAACTTTTTACAACCATGAGAAAGACAGAAAGCAAAAGTGTGTACGGCGCTGGCCGCACTCAGTTTGTATTATGTATTTTTAGTTTACCTCGCAGTGTACTTGTATTACATACCGTATCTCTCATCGTGTTTTCCGGATGTTGACTGTTTCTGTGTATTTTATTGTAGATCACTCGTAATGTGTTCATTCTTTTTTTACATATTTCTGCAATTTGAATAGGCAATAAGGATCTACGCTGTAAACAACCTTTTTTTTAATGTGTTTATTTATTTTTTTAAGTTTAGGCTTTTTAAGTAAAGTCGAACTTTGTGTAACGATAGGGAAAGTGCTGGTACGTTTCTCAATGTTGTTTAATATTTCTTCCCAGTGCTCCTGACACGCCCTTTTGTATTTTCACTAACTATATTTTGCTTCCTAACTCTTCAGTGTTTATTTTTCCATTGCCGTCGCCACTGCGTCTGTAGGGGGCCGAGGACCATGTCAAGCTGATTTATCAGCTTTTTTCCTCGGCCTCCCCCCATTTTGTAAATGGGAAAATAAACTATTTGATTTGATTTGATTTGAACACGAACCCTCTCGAGACGGTACTTAAATATATTTAAATTTACCATTCAGATACACTTTAAGCACTATAAAACTCAAAAGATTAGATATGCACTGAACGGAACAGAGGTTGAAATACAAATTAGCATTAAACAAGATTTGTAAAAAGAACCGAGACTCGTGGGGTTAGGCTTTCCCGCGGAATCTCCTCCTTGAAGGGGAAGCCATCATGTCGGAATTCTTCGCGGTGAACATTTCCAGGATAATCCACTTACCTTTTAACGTGTAGCCAAACTCTGGGCCTTCTCAGCAATGCGTTTTTGTCAAAACGTACGCAGCTTGAAATTCTGCGTGCTTAGGAGGGATCATAAATTATTCTATCAAGTCGTGTTTTTATAAACGTAAACTTGCCTAGAGGTGGTCTCTGTGTAGTTTTTTTCTTTTATCAATTGGATATGATAACAAAATTTGAAAATAATTCTGTTATATCCCCGTATCTTGTTACAAGTACACGCAAGTGTGTGTGTGAGTCCCTGTGACATGTGAACACCATTTTATAACTGCACATAGTTTTAGCCATTTTGATCGGACAAATTATAAAAAAGAACAAAGTTTGAAATAGGCACTAAGAAGAAATATACTATATGTATAAAACTCGGCGAGACGTTTTATTTCAGAATCTCCGTTTGTGCAGCATTTATTTAAGATGAACAAGACCATAATTATACAGAACTCCGATTCCACGGTTTTTTTTTTCAAACAGCCTCCGCTTTATTGCCCCGCTTATCCGCGTAGTTCCGCATTTCTGTGGCGTTTTGGAAGAAGAGTTTTAGTGCACAGCTTCGATCACGTGCAAGGTGCTAGAACGCCCATACGCCCATAGCTTTCACTGCATAGCCACAGAAAGTGATATGGATCCCGACTTTCTCGGCTAGTAGCAACCGTATTTACGGTCCGTGGCTATTTAAGGTGAAACAGGTATTAAAATGGTAGTAACTGCTGCAGTTACAATGTTTTTACTAACTTTTATCTAAGAGTGTAGGAGGGCGACAAGAAACGGCACGACGCAGAAGTCTCAATCAAAAGGAGACTTCTGTGCGGTGTCGTCAACCTCGTTCTCCCAAGTCTCGAAGTTTAGGTCTATCCCGTTTATTCATAAGCTTTTTTTTTTTTTAGCTCGGAAGTCCGCTGAGTTTATCGGGTATTTTCTCGCCTGCCAGGTTTAGCTGCCGTGCTACAGCTTTGTGTGGCGCTCTCTTGCAACGTTGTGCCCATCTCAAGAAAACAACTATGATAATAAGTTATGTGTCAGAACTTTCTGAGATAATCGGCAGCTTGTCACGTTTTTTCGCGAAATAATATCACGTTTATAATTTATATATTTCGTGTTCCGTGTTTATTGCAGATTTACACGTGTTTCTTCCTTTAAATTTCTTGCTCTTCAACATTGCTCTAATCTTGGAGTCATGTACTACAGTCGGGAACGATATAATAAAGCCCAAGGGAGCTTGTGGCACCAAGGACCTGTAGTCTTATCTAATAGGAGACAGCTGAGTCATCCCCGAGGCTATTTGTGTGAACGAGAGGCATGTTTGGAAATGCAAAGTACAAATAATTAAAACAAAGTACAAATAAATAAAAGTTCAAATAAATAAAATATATAAAATATCCGTAACTTGAATTAGACTGTCCTCTGCGGATCTTTGAATTTTCACATGTCAGTTTGCGCTAACGGGCATTTTTCCCCTATAGAATTTTTAATGTTTCAAGTCGAAGGTATTATAAAACAGATCTAGGAAGATTTCTCGAGTAATATTGCTGCATGAACGCTAATATATACCCTAATTTTCAACTAGAACACGAATAGCAAATATGTGTCATAACTACCCGAATTCACAGACACAATTTTTAGCGTCATCCAACGTAGTTGGTGTAGAAGTTTATACATTGTGCTTTTTTATTCACAAGGTCAACTCACACATGACCCTTCGGAATTTACGGCACGGCACAACAATGCGTTTCTCTCTCCTTTCATATCGCCCGAAGCGGGTGTGCCGGTTTCTACTTCAAGCGAAGCATGCGAATAATTCCCCTGGGGAGCGTAAAGAAACAAAGAGGACGTAGCAACCGTATAAACGAAGCTCGAAGGAAGAAAAAAACAGACGGATATCCGAAGAGCGTATGCGCTCATGGATTCCTCAATGCTTCAAAACATTTATCGAGCAAAGCAAAAAGAGGGCAAAAAAGCCGCGGAGGTGGGATGCCGCACAAACACACACCCCCACACACAAAAAAACCCCGCTATTCTGCTTGGGATTACTCGAGAATTAGAACACTCTTTCACAATACGCATTCACTTTATAAGGTGATTCACGGCTCTCCAAGCCGCAGACAGCCTAGCCTCTCTGTGCTTTATTATATATTCCCCCTTTCCCTAGACCTTTGTTATTTTCAAAAGACTCCCTGCGTAAACCCCGTTTTCCCCCTCACGATGGTGGACCGCAGCGGCGCTGCGAGACAATCCCCAGCCAATCCGGCTCCGCGAACGCCTCACGTGACAGCGCGCCCTCTCAAAGGTCACGCGCAACTCCACTGGATTGGATTGGCTTTGTTGTTTCCGTAGCGTCCCGCGCAAGCCAAGACGGAGTAGAGTCGAAACATTTTTTTAAGCGCCGAGCCCCCTTTAACGGTGGGGTGGTCAATAATGAAAGTCCCATCTGCATTCGAAATTGTCACGAAAAGGGGTCTATAAATGGGCTACACCATAACAAAACAAAACAAACAAAGGAAGGACGCGAAAGTAGCAAGGGGCTCAAACTTGAGAGTGGGAAAGTTGGAGAGAGGTAAAAATACCATTGTACTTTTTTTTTCTTTTTGGTCTGTCTTTGATTAATGTGCAAATTTTTGCGGCGCGTCCAACCGAAACACCCGCTGCGCGCCATGCACGCGCCGTCGGAGCGCTCTTCTTCTCCGAAGCGGCCCCGAGAAGGGATTTTGGTTCTGCAGGCGCTCTTCGAGCGCCCGCCGGAGAATGATCAGGGCCAGACTACAAATGAACGCTGAATGGGACCAAGGACGGACGGGAGGCCTCTCTTTTTCCCGCGGCTTTACCAGCTCTCGTTTGTTATGCGAGATAGCCCGGTTTTTGTTGACCGCTTTGTGGCCCTCCCTCCCTCCGCGCGGTGCGCGCTCCGTTTTCGTTCTGTTTTTCGTGACGCGCGCACCTCTCGCTCTTCTCTTGCCTGCACTCTCCCGAACGCGGTGCAAAGATATTGTTTTGTTCGGGTTTTCCTACATTCCTTGTTCAGCTTCAGCTTTCTGTTCAGCTTATTCAGCTTTCTGTTTTTATTCTTTATTATTTTCGTCATTTCCTCATTTGTAAGTGTTGTGTCTAAATGAAAGGCTGTAGTGTTCCATCGCTCGGCCCTCACGTGTTTTTATAATTCGATTTGTAACACTTTTGTCTCGTTCCGTTTCCATTGTCATCTCGCTCCTGCTTATGATTTTGTTTTCACGATTAGTGCACCCGAGTGTGTTTTGTGTGGTTTCCTTTTTTATTCTTGCAGGTTTTTATTTTTGTTTCCACCTGGTCTGTGGTTATGTCACGGCGCTTCATTTTTGTGTCGAAGTTCATCGTTAATTCTCAATCTGACCATACTGTTTTCCGATCATTTTCCTCATAAATTTCTGATACCAATTTTTCACCAATCGTCTTCTATTTCATTTTTATACTTTTCGTGGTTAGTACGTGTGTGTATCTGCGTGCGCGCGTGTGTGCGTTGTCTGCTAAACAGGATGAAACAAAAGCTTTTCATCAAATAAATGAAATTTATTTCATTTAAATCACTAGTTATGAAATAGTAATTCCTTATCACTAGAAGTATTTTTAAACATGGCAGATTGATTGATAAATTCGTTCAATCACTGAAAAGAATGCCAAAGAAGGAGTTACTATAACCTTATGTAGAGTATAATTAGCGACATTTTATGGATATATAGTTATTTATTTATTTATTCATTTATTCAAAATACATTGAAGGTCCATTTCTGGACATTACACAAGAGCAGGATTTGGTCAGATTACAGTATAGTCAACACTTAAGAGAGAGAGAGAGAGAGAGAGAAAGAAGGGAAAAGATGAAGAAGAAAAAAAAAACACTAGCAACAGGATAGGAATATCACAACTGAAAGCCACTTGAACAAAATTATGTATCATACAAATTTTAGGGTCCACGGACCTATAACACTTGACTATTTGGGCAAGAACATCACTGTAAACGAAAACTAAATAGTACTTAAAAAATCTAAAACAGCTACTCGGAATGCTGTAGGGTCGAAAAGTTTGGTTATGTGATCAGGAAGAGAATTCAGTGCATGATTGCGCGTGACAGTAACGAGTTTTTGAAGGCCGATGTATGACAAAAAATGCGCTTATAACTTCGGCTGTTAGTTAGATGACGAGGTGTTCGGATAGGAGGCTCAAGCAGGGGGCGATAACGTTAGGGTTAGGATAGCGTGATTTATGAATGATGCATAAGAGGGCAGCGGTGAGACGTACCTATTTCAAGTGGTTGTAGAGGATAAAGCTTTTAAGAAAGGAGACATTTGCTTGGCGAGAGTAGGTTGATGTTATAAAACGCAGCCATAGTAAAAACAGGAACGTCTTGATTTTAGCTAGTTCAAACACTTTATTCGCTTTTTATTTCGGGATCAGATTTCCGTGCAACAGGATATTATGTAACTGACAACCGAAGTGTAACGTAGAAAAAAGCTGAACGCTCCAATTTCCTCAGGAGAGGAACTGATATCTGCTCATGTTCTGACTGATATAAATTTTCCTTGCTTTATTCGTTTTTTTTTCTGTTTTAATACATAAGACATAATCAAACGATATACATAGAAAGCACATAGAAAGCATCGAACCATTTTTACCGTTTTAATACAAAATGGTCAAACAAAAAATACTTTCGTGAATAGTTTTGACGGATAGGTTTGTTTTGAATCATAGTAAAACTGGTCTGATTTCAATGAACATACGAATTGTGATTTAAATTACGATTTAAGTCATCTTGGTTTTTTCTTCACCCTGTGGTAAGCATACTGCGCAACCCCTGCTTTTACGTATTGTTCCTGCTCCCTCTTCATCTGTTCTCCTAACATTTTCCACTATATGCGGGATGTTCACACTTTCTACGTAAATATGTTTCTCCCAATCTTTCTTTACCTCTCTTCAGGTTTGCTTCTGTGTGTTTTATTATTGGTTAGTTATCCATTTAGAAAGCTCCATTTCTGCTTTTGAATAAGTTTTCCGCATTCAGAGTCTCTTCATAACTTCCTTGTTTTTACGCCTCCTTTTATCTTTATTTTAATTTTTTATGGACTCTTTTATATTATACTTTTCTTTAATTCGTTTTATTCCACGTTGCTTTGTCATTTACATCTTACTTTGGCTGGTTTTATTGTTGCTATGTAGGCATCCTACAACTGTTCTACCTTCGTTTTGCTTTCTATTTTTAGCTTCCTCCCGTTCTGCTGCGCATTTATTGTCGTCCTGTTTCAGTCTTGGAACCAGCGGGTTTCGGTTTTTTCCTTCGCTTTTTTAACGCTCTAGTTTCGTACTTGTTTTTTTTTTTTTACATCGTATATCAGTCGCAGTTTTTTTTTTTTGTGTGTGACACTGTTTTTTGTTTGTTTCATCTTTATGCGAACCCTCTTGCCTCGCCTACGCATGACTAGGACTGCATGGAAAATGAGTATATTTGAATAAGGGATTCAAAAATCTAGACGCTTTCTGGATTCACGGATTCAAACGCCGAGAACAGGACATTTGGGAGACAAGGTGTTTTTGAAGGGGCACAGAATGCATGTGCAAAACAGTCCTGGAGGACCAGCAGAAAACGTGTTGCGGTGTCTACAGCAAAGTATTACGCCCTTCAATGTGCGCACCCTAAGATTATCTAAAACTCGACTATGTATACCTTTTGGTTAGACCACCTGAGACTGGGTGGAAGAAATACGACGACGTTTCAAAAATAGACGTCGTCGTGTTTGCTCCAATCAGTCTCAGGTGGTCTAACAAAATGGTAAATCTACACCAGCTCGCCTTCGCCCTAACTGTTTTTTCATCGACTATGCAATCGTAGTAAATAGTTGTTACACCATATTTTAGTAACATCAATGAGAAAAGTGGTGCTGCCGTAAAAATAAATGCATTCAGACAGACAGTTTCTGCTTTCATGAAAGGAGGGTACCCAGGTAGAACGCCATAAAAATAACGCCTAGCTTGGCGTTATTCTTGAGCCAAAACCTGGACCCTTGGCCCAAGCGGTAATCCGTGCTAGGGGCCTAACTTGTGCCTAATTCGGTTTTGCTTCAAGGAGGCAGTTCCAGATTACTTTTATTTGGCGTTTGTAAGCCTTTTCTCGGGCTCGCCATATAACTGCCATGGCTCCAGGCTTGAGCCAAAGATGCCACGCATAAACCGAAGAACAAACCAGCAGTGAAGTCAAAATCTGGCACTTGATTCGAAATTTAAGCCTAACGTTGCGACATGAGAACATGAGACGTGAAACTTAACTACGGCACTTGTTTGGCGATTTAGGCCCAGAGGTGCCAGATGACACTCAAACTTCTAGCAACGAAGCCTAGCTTTGGCACTTGTTTGGCGAATGAGGGTCAAGATACACAGGCTCTGGCCAAAGAACGTCAAGTTTAACTCTGCTTCTTGCTTCTTCGGGCATTTTAAGGCCCTAGATTGCCGGACAAAATGCCAAGTTTTGACCCGTAGAACTGTGTTACCTGGGAATATCTCGTTACAATTCCCTAAACCGCTTAGATGAATAATAATAAAAAAAATGTCGGCCTTGTAGGTGAATATTAAGGGCAAGGTATAAACATGTATGCCGGACGGTAATTCCGGATTATATACTCCGGCTTACTCACAGTATGATTATTTGTGCAAGGGCCAAGAGCGCGAGCGCGTTGCCGAGTTGCTATGGGTTTTTTTGTCGTAGAAAATGTTCAAGAACCTTGCTGCATGTACTCAACAATGAGACGCTTAGAACCCTTTTTATACAAAACGTGCTTACATATATATACTACTTTATCTTGTTTCTAATCTTGCGGCACTTTGCTAATTTTTAAACTGCAGGAGTATATCTCGTAAAAAATCTTTGATCATTATTCAGAATACCTTCGTTTAAAAAGCGTTAGTTCTTCTGTCGGGGTCGTATGAGTTTTAAACATTTAGCCCATCAAAGAAGGCTTCCGAAAATACCACCTGCGAGGATCGTGAAGTCTAATGCGAGACTAATCCTGAGTAAATGGCAGAGTTACAGACTTATCAATGACGAAAGAAGAAAAGCGGTTAATCTCACTTGAGATACTCTGTACATCGGTGAACGTATACCTAGTATAACTAAGTGAGTTTATAATGTCACTTTAGAAATACTGTATGCATTTTGTGTACTATAATAACCAGTCTGCCACGGTATCGTGGCACATACAAAAGTACACCAAGACAACATTCAGGGCGGTATATCTTAGGCTTTAGAAATTTGGTTTTAAAAAATCAGAAGGCTATACTAACGCGGGTTGTACAGTTGAGTTATACGGCCAAGAGAATATAATATAGAGAGATAAGTGCAACGCTACGTTGGTTATTACACGAGACTTAAATAATTAGGTTATCAATTATTAAAGACGAAAATAGGCCTCCAATCAGAAACTCGCTGAGCGTGTTCGGAAACCACTGCTTAATTAAAATTTCGAAAGATGTGGGTTGCGTGAGGAAGGTGGTGGTGCACTAAAGTTACCAATGGTGCAACGGGCGCAATGCTGGCGGAGCTAAAACACGGACGATAAGAAAATAAAAAGCGCTCGGACGCGTTTTCGTGCCACTGGTCTGGGCAAGTTACCACTGGTGTGGTAACTTTACTGAAGCTAAACTAAAGTTTAGCTTCACTAAGTAAAGTTAACTAAATGTAGTAAAGTGACTAAACTAAAGTTTAGCTTCACTCACTAAAGCTCACTAAAGTCACTAAAGTGAAGCTAAACTAAAGTTTAGCTTCACTCACTAAAGCTCACTAAAGTCACTAAAGTGAAGCTAAACTAAAGTTTAGCTCCACTAAAGTTACCACTGGTGTGGTAACTTTAGTGAAGCTCCGCCCTTCAGTGAGTCCCAAATCCTTCTGATGTTTAGTTTTCTAGTTGTTTTTGATGACGCTCAGCAAGTTTGTTTTATGACATTATGTTAATTTTCCTTAATTAAAAAGTTAATTAAAGGATTAATTAAAGTTTTCCGCTAAAGTTAGCGGAGAGCTTTTCCCGCTAAATTTAGCGGGAAAATTTTTAAGCCAAATTTAGCGGGCAAAATTTTCTGGTAAATTTAGTGGGGAAAGTTTTCCGCTAAAGTTAGCGGAGAGCTTTTCTCGCTAAATTTAGCGAAGAAAATTTTAAGCTCAATATAGTGGGGAACTTTTTCCGCTAAATTTAACAGGGCAAGTTTTCCGCTAAATTTTGCGGGAAATTTACCAATAATGCAACGCGCGGTGACGTCATGTATGACATCATTGGTGACCTTCGTGACGTCACGTGTGACGTCATCATGGGAACCGTCCCATGATGCACCGCGCGGTTACGCCGACGGCGACGCCGACGCCGCTCAAGGCTGAAACGGGCGCCTAAGAGCTGCGCTCTGATATTCCGCTCAGCCCTAAACATCCTTAAAGGGTGTGGGTTTCCCCTTTGGGGAGGGGGGGGTACCACGTAGAAACACAGGATGTCTGTGGGTCCATATATGGACGCGTTTTATTGGCTTCTGTGCCACCAGACTTTTGCCCGTCGGCCAAACTAATAAAAGAAAAGTACGGAAAAATGTCGGCGCTGTTGTATTAGACAGATTCACCTGGAGGCGGCCCACGCTGCCGTATTAGGCAGATTCGTGGGAAGGGGGAAGCTCAAAAAGAAAGAGGCTCCAAGGCCCAGAGCCTCCCCCAACGAGAGTCTCGGCCGCCGATCGCGGCCGGCTTATCCAGCCTGCGGAAAATGGAGGCGCCCGGGGTAGGTGGTGTGGCTTATCCCGCAGATGGGTCCCGTCCACAATCATTTCCAATGGTGCGCCAGAGGCACATTCATCCAAAAGGGCCATGTAGACACCGCCCTCTTCGAGGAATGCGGCCTGGCCCCGTATCCGGGATGCCGTAGCCATAACGGTGCCAACGGCCTGCGTGTACTAGGCCTAGATAGGGAGACGGGGAACACGTGGTTCCCACAAGGGATACTTCAACGAAATATGAAATACACCCGTCGGTGTTCAGAAATAGGCTCAATATGATCCACAACATCCGTAAATGACAATCACACGTTTGTATTTTGAGCCTTCATGATGGCTGTATTTTTCGTTATAAACGGCCCACTATGGCAAGCGCTCTGAGAGCAGCCAGCGGAGACACGTCACATCCGGCGCAATCATGACGTAGTCTGTCTAGGGATGAGCAAAGCTGTGGCGGGGCTGACATCGTGAGGATGCCTTGCCGTTCCAGCCACCGACGCGGTCGGAGCACGCCTGCGATCGGGCCACCGCAACTAACCGCAAAGCTGCTTTTGTGTGAATTTTGAGTGACGGGTTGCTCTTCTATATCCTTGTAGAGGGAAAATAGCGACGTCTGCGACACACAGAAGAGAGTCCCGTTGAGTGGGGAGTTCCTCCCTCTCCTCTTCTCTTGTGCTGGCTGTAGAGCTCTCGGGATAACGTCAGGTTCCAAGCATGTATAGTTCTAGTCGAGACAGTTATCGTCACTACCTGTCAATGTTTCTAGATGGGCATTACAAACGAGTCATTAGTGACATCCACCAGATGCTCTTTGCTAATCATTTAATTCGTTTTAAAATTCATTTTCGTGTCTTTTTTAACAAGAAATTGGTGTGTCCGATGTGATACTGCTCCTTTGAACACGTATAGACCGAAAAATAAGCGCCGAAATTTCGTTGTAGTTTCCTTTTAACACAGCACCCACATAACACTTTAGCTTCAATTTCTTTATTCCTTTAAAAATTCGGTGTCATCAACTTACTATTAAAATGTTACTGCACTCAGTATTACCGAAACTGGATGTGCTCTTGTATTCATCGTGAGCATAACATTCACTAAAGTAGCTTCAAAAGATATTGAATACCTTTTCAGAAGTTGTTTAATCAGAATTAGCACGCAGATAATTCTTGTTTTTGTCCCTTTTGTTTGATCTGCACAATAATTATTGAGAACTATCGATCAACTGTATTCCTACAGAAAAGTATATAACCTTAAATAATCACCCTTGCAGTAGTCGTAAGTGTTAATTTTTGTTTGGCACAAGACTTTTCCGGTAAGCAAAAGTCTATGATGGTAGGTGAGTGAAATACATCAGGTTATACAAGGGAATTAGTAACTGTCAATAACATCCACAATAAGGCAATAAAAAAAGTTCGAGGACATTACCAGCACATCTTTTTCACTGATTGTGCTAAGTAATTCCTTTTCTGTTAATAAAAGCTAACGAGCTGCTTACGTTCAATGTTGTTTGAGTGCTTCCACTGGTGATTACACCAGACGGCAAGTCCACACCAGTAAGGCTACAATCAAAAGAGATACGTACCCGAGAAATAACCATGCTGTAAAAGCGTTTGTAGATGGTCGGAAAACCAACTTGGATGTGAGGCAAAGGGATGTAGTGATTTCTATTTAGATTATTAAATCACTCATTACTTAATATACTGATCAACACACACGCGTGGTAGGATTCCATATCTTTTCTTCTGCGCAAATTGAGGAAATCGCATGCCGAAATTACTACCCCTCCACTAAATTCTTTTCCCATTGCTCTGTATAGTCTTTACTCACATTTATAGACCCTATAGTCTCAGCCAGACTAGCCGCCTGGAAGTCGACGTCTTCCGCGAGCTGCCAGACCAGATCCCCCCGCCACCGCTCCAACGTCGAGGCCGCAGTAGCCGGCAGCCCTCAAACTACGGAAAGCGTACTCCACCCAAGTCCTCAACACAGGCAGGAAAATCCTCCAAATGAGTCGGCTCTTCCCTGGGGGTCTCCTCAAATGCAGCGTCTTGTGGTAAACGAGTTTCAGTACAGGCCGTTTTCCAAGCCGCCTTTTCAGTCCGCGATGCCCTTGCGACTTCTCTCCAGGAGACCGACGTATCTTATGATGCCATCCTCCGTGAGGCAGACACAGAGGAAGAGTGGCCCGAAATTACAGACTACGTTGCCGACGATGCAGCCAAGCGTACCTTGAACTGGCTCAAGCCACACGGGCCCGTCACTCCCGGAATATCAGATACTGAGTCGTCCAAACCCTCCTCCAAGTAAGGCGACCGGGACAGCCAAGGCGACGCCGACGAAAGCTACGCCGACAGCCACGAGTCTGACCAAGGCACTGCCTTCCTTCTCTTGAAGTCAAAAGGAAGCCCTCCCCCGTTCGTGCAACTTCCAGTGTCCCCAAACTAGACTGGGTCGCGCTTAGTCAGCGCTTCTACTTTTTCTCAGCAGCCGACTATTCGAGCCTTTCCATCTCCAGCTCAAAACCGTCCTCCTTGACTGCTTGTTCACCACCTTTCTCACAGCTCCATGTCATTGACGTTACGCTTCAAGACATGCTTCGTGCCGGCGTCACAGAGTATACGCGCCGCGGCCCCTACCTTAGACGAGAGCTTTCGGTACCCAAGTCGAGTTGAGAATGTCGCTTTATTCTCAACTGCTCGGCGCTGACCGCAGGATTGCCGCTCCCAAGTTCGGACTGTGGCCTCTCCCTCAGGCTCTGCGTATGTACCTGTCAGCGTCACGAGCCTTCCGCGCGGAGGGCCACCGAGGCTGCCAGACAGAGACCCAGACAGTCGACCAAATATTCGTCCAGACTGGGCTGTCCCATTGCCGGGGGCCCGATTTCTGGGGCTCCATGGAGCCCCCAAGAGTGGGTCCCTTGTTTACGTGACCCGGGTGGATTGCGAGGCGAGAGGAGCAAGGCGTCGGGTTGCGTCGAAGCCCCTTCGCAAGGGAGATGACTCCGGGACGCCGTACGAAACGGACGGGACGACCGTTCTCCCTTCCGCCATAATGTAGCCTTGCGTAACCTTTTGTATCCCCAGTTTATAAACGTCTTGTTAATTTAAAATCAACCCCAGTCTACGCCTAAATCTTACGATCACGAACGAACTCCCAAAACCGAACAAATAATCTGACACGGCGCAGCCGGCATTCACGGATGGTACGAGCCGCCACACCCCGTCAACGAGCGTCAACGAAAGCGGAACGAGAGAACGGCGCTTTACGCTCAACGGCACTTTGAACGCAGGGAACGCTGATGATCTCCACCTCTTCTCCAAATATGAGCTGGTGGAAGAACTGAGGTCTCGTCATTTGCCACGCAGCGGACCAAAAAAGTAACTCATCCGCGGGCTTCTAGACGACAACGCGACTCGACGAGGAGCTGAAGGCACGGTGGAAACCCTCACGTCCGTCCGCGAGACCCGCAACGAACAGCAAGCTTGCATCGAGGAACTCTCCACAGACAACGACAAGCTCCAAGCCGATTTCGAACGCCTACAAGCCGAGATGCAACGCCTCATCTAAGCTGTATCTTTGACGAAGGCATTAGAAGTTCCCGACGACGTAGCAACCGCTCCCAGCAACGGACCGACAGTGCAACGTCTGGAGCCAAGCAACATCCAAGCGCGACCGACCCCCACGCAGAGCAACGTCATCACTCCCGAAGTTCCCCCGCAAACGTCTGCTCCACTCGAAAACGAACTACACGAAATCAGCCATCTCCTCGGAATGATCGTCGATTCGATTCTGTCGGGATAACCTCTCGACAGAATCGTTACCAACGGACTGAAGATGGACATTAAAAATGCCAGCTCGTGCGCGACAACGTCACTTTCCTCGGATACGAAATATCACCGGACGGACGTACGCTTGACCAAGCTCGAGTCACCGCAGTCGACAAGTTTCAACCACATGTGAACGCTAAGAAGATGTACACGTTCCTACAGCTCGCCAACCACTATCGTAAGTTCATCCTTAATTTCTCAGCACATACTCGTATATTAAGAGATCTCATCGCCAGGGAGACACCTTTTGTGTGGACGCATAAACACCAAGACGTGGTCGACGATCTGAAGCACGCTCTCAAACACCCTATAATTCTTTTGAGCTTCCAACCAAACTGTACAACGTATGCGCACGTTGACGCATGCCACACCGGCCACGGTGCCATACTCAGTCAGTCGCAAGACAGCCAGGAACGGGTGATCGAATACGCAAGCCGATCGCTGAACAAACACGGCACCAACCTTCACTCCAACATGCTCTAATGCAGAGCGCTGCATTGGGAAGTGTCAGAGAAGTTCTCTATTTACTTACAGGGTGGACCACGTTTTACCGTGTTTACGGACAACTTCAGCGTGGCGTATTTGGGACAGAAGGGAGCAACGAATCGCTGAATCGCTTGATGGACGCTGGATCTTGCTGAATACAGGTTCCACGTTGTTCACAGGCCAGGAAGATTCAACACAGCAGCGGACGCCCTCTCACGACAGGGAGAAAGAAAGAGTATGCCAGGAAACATCCTCAAAACGGTACCGGCGGGTCAAGGGTTGGCGTGCTACGCCATCGTAGCAGGAGACCATAGTCTCCTCAGCAAACTGCAGGCAAGGGAAGCAGAAAGTCAGAAGTTAAAGTCACTGGCGAGCGACGGAAACAGCCCGTACAACAACGAGAACGATGTCCTCACAAAGAAAACCACGGAGAAAGAACGCATCGTAAAAAGAATTGTCAATTCCGCCACGCTCCAAGAGTCTGGGATGACGATTTTTTACGACAACTCAGGACAGATGGGAAAGGAAAAGACGAAGAAACTCATCCTTCGAAAGTACTGGTGGCCGACCTTGCTCAAAGATATGCGTCGTTACGTACAGTCCTGCCACACGTGTCAGACGATTAACCCTTTATGAGGCCCGAAAAATATACTTAAATCAAGTGTGTTATTAGTTGTTATCTGATTTGTGTTGACCTCGAGAAGTACCTCATAAAAATGAATGTGCAACTACATATAGTTTTTATAAAAAAAGTGGGACATATATGTCCCACCGCCTGCCGAACCAACAATAAGAAGTGGGACGCCCGTGTCCCACGGGCATGTTCAAGGCCGACTTGAGCAAATAAACTACAAAAGTCATTTTTGTTTATTAACTCAACTCCATTAAAATATGAAAAACACTCGTCAAACAGTTCAGCTATAATTGTCCTAGG
This sequence comes from Ixodes ricinus, assembly GCA_037355805.1. Lineage (NCBI taxonomy): Eukaryota > Metazoa > Arthropoda > Arachnida > Ixodida > Ixodidae > Ixodes > Ixodes ricinus. The sequence continues at coordinate 53,730 of JAZHYW010000165.1, forward strand.
AATGTTGCATGGCAAACACCGCCTAGTCTTGAGGGAGCGCCTTGCGCACTTTCCTATGTAAATGCCTTTGGAGGCGTTCACTGTTCGTAGTGGAAAGGTGCGAAGCACTCGACGCAGAGTGGTACAGCGCATGATTTGCAAATGTACTGGGGCCTGGATTCTTTGGTCCCGGTGGAGCACCATCTACACCTTCGCCTTTTGCTAATTTTTTGTGCATGATGACCACTCCCTTGAAGGCGAAGCACACTGGGCACTCCAACCATTGCTTGTCCACTTCGCTTGCCTCTTTTCTTGTGCATGAAAGCCGCTACTGTGCGTTTCTCACTGAATGTCTGACGGGAGATGAGCTGGCGTCCCAACGTTAGTCGAAACTGCATGTAGTCGAGTTCCTTCAGTGACCTGTACTGAATAAGGGCGTTAACAGCAGCAGCGTCAAGGAAGTAGTAGAAAATTCGACACCACCACTTTTTTGGCTTGCGGTCTCCTGGGTAAGTGTTCCCCTTCTGATCAAAGCGGTCAACACCCCCCCCCCCCCGCCATCCACTTGTTATAGTCTGAAAGCACCATCGGACAGGACACACAGAGTTTGGCACCACTGGCAAGCTTCCACGTGACTTCTACGACTTCTTGTGGGTCATGGTAGATGGACATCACATGTACATTCTTGTTGTCGCGCCACTGTGTGGCTGTGACACATCCTTTGGACCACCAGAGGTGCTGGCCTTCCTGAAGCTTGCACTCTGTTTAGCTCGATTGGTAGGTCCTTGCGTGTTGGTCTGAATGTGCCTGCAGCCAGCACTATCTGCTCCCTGAGCTTCTCCATCAGCTTTGTAGATGTAAAGTAGTTCTCAAAAAACAACTGACTGTTCTCTTCTATGCGGTGTGAAAGGGGTAAAACGACGTGTTCGCACAAGGAGAGATCGGGGGATCGCTTGGCATCCTTTCCCTCGTATATCTGGAACTCTACGAGGTGCCCTGTCTCGGAGTCAGCCCTACACCAAACTTTATAGCCTCGTTTGATCGGTTTCATTGGCATGTACTGTTTTAGTGAAGACCGTCCTTTGAACGGTATCATGCCCTCGTCGATGGACTGATGCGTTGACGGCGCATATTCTCTCAGGAACCTTTCGTTCAAGGCAGTGACGAGGGGCCTCACTTTTGCCAGCTTATCAAAACCGTCTTCTCCGCGCTTCTTCTCAAGTTCGTTGTTATTGTGATGAAGGCTGTTCATAATTGCCTGAAATCGTTTGAAAGTCATGACGTTTGAGATTTCGGAAACGTTGAAAAACTTGTCGGTGCTCCAGTACAAGTACAAATGATGCACTGGGTGCACACTCATCAGGAAAAGCATGCCCAAATACGCTTTGAGCTCATCTGTAGTGAAGTTTTCCACCCCGCTCGGCGTTTCTGATGCGCATAACGATTCGTCTCTAGGATGATTGTGTCAAAAACTTCTTCATCAAAATACAATCCAAATGCGTCAGTGACACCTGATGCCTCGGGAAGCTTTTCGGAGTACCGAGGATCTCGATCTGGTGGGTCCTTCACAATCTCGGTAGGTAAGACTGTACACCACAAAGTGCCGGTTGCATCCACTTCATCTTCCTCGTGTTGTGCCTCGGCAAAGCTGTCGACCTCCAATATGCATCGTCGGCGTTTTAGATGCGGAGCATCTCTTGCTCGGGTCTATGTCCCGCGGCGTCGGCGTCGTAGTCCGCAGTCACACTACGCACGCGCAACTCTCCTCCTTCTCTCTCTCCAACAAGCTGCGCGTTGACTCTCTCCGCGTCTCTCTCTCTATCAGCTGCGTGCACTGCGCGTGCGTTCGCTTCTCCTCACACCGCGCGCGCACGCGCCACTCTGCTCCTCTGAATCTCCTCTCCTTCAAGTGTGACAGAAAAATAAACGGCGAGCGGCGAGCGTTTCAAGTTTCTCTGCCGCGAGCCTGACGACGAAGGCTCGCGTAAGGGGTTACGCTACGTGCGCAATCTCGTGGCGCCATCTCTCGACGTCAGCACGCAACTGACTCTTTCCTCGGAACCAACACGATGCTCCGCATCACCCCATGATTCCCCTCAGGAAGATGGTGTAATTTTTTGAGCGGCTTCTTCCTTTCATAGGATTTTCTTTTCTTCGATGTAGCACCTGTAGACGGCCCTGCTGAAGTGTTGTAAGTTGGCGCGAGTTGGTACGTATGACATGATGAACGGAACAGCACACAAAAGACAAGGACAGAGAATAGGGACATCGCAGGACCACACCTGTAGACGGCCCTGCTGCATCTTCGTCCCTTTCCACTACGGTGGTTTTCGACAGGAGCTAGCTCAGGAATGACGTCTTCGTCGCTGGATGAATCGCCCTCCGCATCGCTTTGAGTCGGATCTTCTGGGAGACTGAGGAAGAGTTCTACCACCTCTTTGGACGTCAGGAGCTTCCTCCCTAAAATTAAAAAAAACACTATGCGAGTCAGTCAAAGGCGAGGTAGCAAGGCTCATATAAACTAGCCGCGTAGGGTTAGCCGGAGCATGGGGTGGAGATCTCGAGTTTTACGTTGCACAAGTTTTCACGGATATTTCGCAGTCAACAACACTATAACCCGAGATATACAACAAGCGTGTGTCACTTTACAAGAAATAACAATGCCAAACTCACCCGACATCCCAAATTTAAGAAGGACCACGTTGAATCAGGCTGTCCAATGCGACTGCTGAACGCGCCAAGACTACTGCCTTGTTTGTACGGATGCGGAGCCACCTACCATTTAGATGGTAAAGCAACTGTGCTAAGAGGTTGCTGATGCTCCTACTAGGTGGCGCGACAAGAAAATGTGGGACAGTAGCTGTCCCACGAACCCCGAACGCGGCTGTTTCAGAAATCGGAAAAGTGGGACGTATGTGTCCCACTGTCTCTTAAAGGGCGCGCACACCACGGAGCAAGGGCTGCTCCAGGCCTCGGGTCATCCTGAACGAGCTCAACGTGGTGACATCACTGGACTACCATCGACGAACACGTAGCAGACTGCGGACTGCAATACTCCCTCAGAAATCGGAACTCCTTCTGCTATACCGCGGGAAGCACCAACCGAAGGACCCTCAAAGAGTCACGCTCACCACTATATCGGGGGAAACCATTCCAGAGATAGACACGATAAACGTGCTCGGGTTTCTCACCAAAGTGACCGACACAACACGGAGTTCGTCCGCAAATTTGGAAGGCAGGCTGAGCAAGTCGCCAGACTGCTGACAAAGGTGGCCTCAAGACACAAGGGCCTCTCGGAAAGACATCTCTGCAGGCTGATACGAGCCTTCATAGTCTCTAGATTGGTATACGCCAACCCCATACCTTAAACTCCCGGCAAAGGAAGAGGAACGCCTAAATCACACCTCATATCCCTCTTTAAACAAGCGGTGCGGCTACCCAAGTCAGCGCCCAATCAGAGGCTACTAGAAATGGGACTGCACAACTCAATCCGAGAACTAGCAGAAGCCATACGCACAGCCCAGAGATCAAGACTCACCCAGACGCGGGCAGGGGTGGAGACCCTTAGGAGGATCGGGCACCACTGCGAAAGTACAGGACAAGAGGCAAGAGTACCGGAGAGCTTCCGGAACCTGCTACACTTTACCCCGCTACCACGTCACATGGGCGGAGGAAGCGAAGGGCGCCGCACTCACAGAGTCAAGGGCGCTGCACTAGGCGTGGGGCAACAAACCCAACGTATGGCATGTGGATGCCTCACCGTACCCACAAGATAGGGCACACGTGATAGTAGCCATAGCACCAAACGAAAGAGCGACAGTCACCGCCTCGGTGAGAACCCCGAAAGTGAGAGAATCCGAGGGGTGCGCCATCGTGCTCACAATAGATGAGATAGGATGCAGCGGGAGGGACGGGGCAATCATCTTGGGCTCCCAGGACGCCATAAGACGATTGGAACAGGGGACAGTTGCAAACACCGCCTTTGGACTACTAAAGTCTAGCCCCACTAAATGGAAAATCGCGATCCGATGGACACCGGACCATGCGGGTCTAGAGGGAACCGAGCGCGGCGACAGTCTCGCCCGCGAACTAACCGCTCAGGCAGACACCACACAGGCCTCTCAATCCCCGACCCCACTAACAGGCGACAGGGACAGTTAAGGTCACTACCGCGCGGATAGGGCCATATATCCGGAATTACACAAGACACTCACAAGCCATCAGGCTGTAATATTTAGACAGGTACAGGCCAATGAACTACCGAATTCTGACATACCAAGGAAGATACACCCAGACCTTTACCAGCCCAGCTGCCGGAGGTGCGGTGATCAGGCAGACATGCAACATATCTTATGGAAGTGCCCATATATCGCACCTAAGGTCTTTAAGACAAGTGACGAATGCGAGGCCGCGGTTGTAAGTCCCAGCCAAGGACACCCAACTGGTTATCGTACAACTCCCGGAAAGAGAGGTGCAACCCAGGACCTGGATCCTCCAGGACCATGGGGGACCACTTCCCAACACCAACTGAGCGACACAGGCACGAAGAGGAGCCCGGACTCAACAGACTTCGGAATCCATCTTTCTTTGGGCCAAATAAAGTCTTTATTTATTCATTCAGTCCAATCGACGCGAGCGAAGACAAGGGCTACATTCTCGTATGTGTTGACCACGCCACAAGACACATGGACGCAGTGGCAGTACAAAGCACTGCATCAACACACTACGTGGTCTTTGTCATGAACCGATGGATTCCTCGATTTGGAGTGCCGGATGTCATCATTACCGATCAAGCACGAGGTTTTGTCAACAAATTCACGACAACTCTCCATCGCCGCCTGGGAATCGAACACGTTAACACTCCACCCAGCTGGCCGCAGCCGAACGGTCTCGTCGAGAGAATGGTAGGAGCTCTGAAGCAGGTGCTTCGGAAGATCGTCGGACAACGACGTGATTGGAGCAGAGTGTTGAACGACGCGACGCTGGTCATAAACGTCAGCAAGCACATGCACAGCGACCGGAGCCCCATCTGACTCATACACGGATACAACCCGAAGGTTCCGGGAGAACTTAACATTATTTCAGTCGACGGAGATGTATCCGAGAACGAAAGGCTTTACGAGCTCACCAAAAGCCGAGACGAGACCAGGACCAACCTGCAGCCAAGTCACGTGTACTCCAGGCTCCGGTACGGCAGGGAAAGAGGAACTCCAGGTATTAGAACAGGAGACACCGTCCTTCTCCAGATCGGACCCAGAAGCGGCACCCTGGACGTGCGATTCGACGGACCCTATGAGGTAACCTATCTCCTCGGAGACAACCTGATAACCATTCGCCGAATTTCGCTAGCGCATGGAAAATTAAATGTGAAGAAAGTCATCGTGAAGAAATTCGAATCTACAATGAACGGGATCTGAATCCGGCAGAACTGTTCACGTTGGCCGAGGTACCTGGTGATCTGAGGACAGATCACAATTAGAGGAGGGCGTGTCAGCGTCACGCGCCTTCCGCGTGGAGGGCCACCGAGCCTGCCAGACAGAGACCCAGACAGTCGACCAAACATTCGTCCAGACTGGGCTTTCCTAATGCACCTCCATGGAGCCCCCAATATCGGGCGCCCCGGCTTACGTAACCTGGGCGCATTCCGAGGCAAGAGGAGCAAGGCGTCGGGTTGCGTCGAAGTTCCTTCGCAAGGGAGACGACTCCGGGATGCCGTACGAAACGGACGAGACGAGCGCCCTTCCTTCCGCCACAAATGTAAGCTTGTGTAACCTATTGATACCCCAGTTAATAACAGTCTTGGTAATTTTAAATCAACGCCAGTCTACGCCTTAAACGTACGATTACCGACGAACTCCCAAAACCCAAAAATATCCTGACATCCCCTTGCCAGAACGCTCGTACCTCGCCAAGTTCGACCTGAGCGAGGCTTCCTACCACATTTCGCTACACCCGCGAACAAGACTGTTGACAACCTTCCGCCTCGGTAAGCAAAATTACTGCTTCACGCGGTTGCCATTTGGCGTTCTTCCAGCGCCTTTCTACATGCAACTGCTCGCTGCAGCGGTCGCTCGCGAGGCTCGTGCTTGAGGCCTCTGGGCCTGGACGCACATTGACAATTTCCTCTTTGCGCGTCCGGATCCGAAGGTCCTCGCCTCGCACATGACCTACATTGTTTCGGCCCTTACCACTACTGGCTTCCGCATCCGCGAGAAGGACACCAGCCTCACGTCTACACAACATCTGGACTTCCTAAGGTACTCTATAGATACAGCGAGCGGCTCAGTCACGCACACACCTGCCCGCCTTACGGTCATCCCCCGTCTTCTTGAATACCTCCAAGGTCCACTTCATTTGCGCCATCTCCAAAGAGTCGCAGATCACCTGGCCTTCTACCTGTTATATATTTACCAGGTTACGTTCTCCTATGACCTCTTTTCGACGCCATCAATCAAGAAACACCGGTAGACGTCCGCTGGATTTGCTTCATCCGGATGGTGTGGGACACACTCCCTCACGCTCAACCCCTTCGTCTCCGCTTACCTTCCCCACCGGGGCAGGCGCCTCTTCTGTCAGCTTCGGCATCATCACGCCGCGCACCAGGGAGGCGCTCATTGTACTGTCACCAAGACCCATTAACCTAAGTGAAGCCCTGGCCTTGCTCTGGAGCGCGATTAAATCGCCGCACAACAGCCTGCTGCACGCAGACAACCTGGGTCTCAGTAAGGCGCTTCTGCACGGACACAGCAATGGAATCGAATGGAGAATCTCAAGTTCTAATTTTTGTTATGTATAAAAAACGGGCTTTTAATAAAGTGAACCCTATCGACCTGCCACAGAGACTTTCTCTCAGCTAATTTATATATATATATATATATATATATATATATATATATATATATATATATATAATTAGCGAAGTAGTTATGTGCTATATCTGGAAAAAATGCGTTCATGTTAACAAAAAAGAAAGGAAGACATTTACAACATCCTGTAACGCCGAATACGAGCGCAGCTCTTGAGAAGGAGGGAAGGTATGGAGAGGAGGGTATGCCCCTTATCCTCATTTATACCCTCCCTCCCCCTCTCCTGCTCGCCTCTCATTTAAGGGAAATTTTTTTTCCGCTAAATTTGACAGGAAATTTTTTATCTAACTTTTGCGAGGAAATTTTCCCGCTAAATATAGCCGGAAAAGTTTCCCGCTAAAATTAATTGGAAACTTTTACACTAAACTGAGCGGGAATTCTTTCCGCTAAAGTTAGGGGGAATTTTTCCGCTAAATTTAGCTGGGAAATTTTCCCGCTATATTTATCAGGGAAACTTACCCATAATGCAAGTGCGGTGACGTCACGTGTGACGTCATCATGGGAAGCATTCCATAATACACCGCGCAATTACGCTGACGCCAACGGCGACGCCGCTCAAGCCGGAAACGGGTGCCTAAGAGCTGCGCTTTAAAAACTCCCGTTTAAACGCCGCTCCTCCGTTCCGATTGGTCGTGGCAAGTATAAATATAAAGAGGGGGCAACCGGCGTGAGCAAGCCTTCCTGCAGGGTGTGCAAATAGTGGTTCGAATCGAATAGCGCAGCCTCATTTCCAGCATCGACACTGCAAAGAGAACCGGGAGGTCTTGGCTTACCCTAGCACTGTGAAGGCTATAAATGACGCAACGCTCTTCGATTCGAACCACTATTCGCACGCCCCTACTTCCTTGGCATTATGAGATAGTGAGGTCCTGATCCCTTGTTATCATCTAGGTTCAGCGACTTATCTCAGCTAAGAGTGCGCTGGGACGAAGCGAGGGCAGAAGGCGCCGATCAAACATTATTTCGCTTCCGCGATGCCAATAAAGGAAATTGGGCTCAATCGGGAAAAAAATTCTTCTCGAGGTGTGCCTCGAAAAATTGGGTTTCCAACTTGCCCATGAGTGACCATAAGGCAATCATCACTTTAGTCACTAAGAATTAAATAAAGACAATTAAACAATCACAATTAGACAACCAAGTCCAGAGCACTGGGTGTGGGCAAAGACCTTGAACTTACGAAACTAGCTAAAACCATTGGTGACTGTAAAGGTAACGCCTTGTCTGTGTTCTTTTCGGCAAAAACGCACAAAGTGAACGTGCCTTTCAGGACCATTGTCAGCGAGAAAGGGTCGTGGCAGTTATTGTTAAGCCGGTTTCTCTTGAAGCAGTTGGGGGCCTGAAAATTAAGGATCACTTTGTAACTTCAAATGCGGAAGACGTAACGTCCTACTGAAAACAAACGGGACCCGCCGGGCACGTGTTTTCTGTTGACGTTGAGGACCTGTTTTATTCAGTATCTCAGGGGCAGTTATGTGTGTCCGTCCGAGATTGTATTGACGATAACGGTGTAGTGGCTTTTCAAAACTCGACGGGGGTGTCTGTGGATAACTTCCTGTCTTTGTTGGAGTTTTACCTCAGTTCCACGTTTATTTCTTTTGAATATAGACCTTACATACAACGCCAAGGCATCTGCACAGGGTCCTGTGTGGCCCCAGTGCTTTGTAATATTTTTTGGCGCACGTTGATCGAAACTTAGCCAACCACTTTGTCGATGGCGGTGTCTTGAAGGTTTATAGATATGTTCACAATTTTTTAATCCTTTTAAAAAACAACACCTGCCTAGTTATGGCGACTCTTTAGATGAGATTTTAACCGCTTTTCGTGGTTATGAGTTGAGCCTGTCCTTTACACATGAGCTTCCGACCCATGACTCACTCCAGTTCCTGGATAGAAAACTGATGTTAAAAAGTAATAATTTATGCTGGTGTTTTAACCCTCGAGTACAGAAGGGGCTGCTACCGTATGACTCGGCTCACTCAAAAATCGTTAAGCGAGCCATCACCTCCCTCTGCTTAAGGTCCGCCCTCAGGAAGTCTTGCCCACACTCTATGCACAGAAGCTTTAATGATCAGGTAGTCAGGCTGAAGTCTGCCGGTTTCCCCTGCTCGGTCATTACGGCGGTTGCTGAGACGTTGCTCCAGAATACAAGAGTAAAGCAGAGGACACGGCCAGAGCCGCCACAAAGAAAGTGTAGACCAGAAGTGGTGCCATATCTAGAAAAAGTGTCCCACAACCTCAAGAAGGTAGCGAATAGGTAGAATGTACATGTCGTGTTGTCTGCACCACGCAAGCTTGCGGGCCTTTGTCCAAGGATTTCCTCGGGAAAAGAGAAGACGAGTGGACTGCAACAAAAAGCACGCCTGACCGTTTGTGGATTGTGCCACAGCGGTGGTATACGAGATTCCGCTTTCGTGTGAGAAAGTACATATTGGTCAAACCGGACGCTGTGTTAATGACCGCGCACGGGAACATGAATTGTCAATCAGGAAAAAAGGCAATGCACACTTGTCAACTTACTGTGCAGACTCTGGGTGTGAGGCGCTATTTCAAGAGATCAGGAACTTGGGTAGAAGCAAAGATAGCACAGCCAGAGATACCGATGGAAGCATTTTATATAAAGAAGGGACGTGACAGTGTTAGCGATACCTAGGTTTGTTTGTTAGAGAGTGAAGTCCAGTTTTTATCCGGGTTGCTGGTGTGATAATGACTATTGGGGAATATGTCTTGGAGGGTGACTTTTCTATCTGTTTTCTCTTTCCTTTTTCTCTCTATGTAGCGTGCGGCGCGCGCTCTTTCTGGATGTTCGTGGTCGATCGAGCTAGAATAAACTAGTGAAAGTTGAGCTTGTCTGTGTCTACTCGCTTGTGATTGTACCTTGTGTCGCGCAAAAAACCTCTAGACTGCATCATGTACCAACTAGGCCAACAACAAGTTTTAATTAAACAACAAAGTCGTGTACGTGTCTCCATTGCAATCATATGTAAATCGTATAGATGTCGTATAGTTGTCGTAAAGTTGTCGTAAAGATTACAGCTTCGCTGGTCCCCCATCTTCACGTGAAGTGAATAAGCTCTTCAAATTTTTAATGGTGCGCGGGGTGGTAGTCTTGTCATGGCACTGTTCAATGGCCGGGCATTGCGCGTGAGCTGCAGGTGCCATGCGCACGCGCAGCCTGTACCTGCCCGTGACGCCAAGGAACAGCGCCAATCGAGGGGCTCTCTACGATATCTACGAGAAAGCGTATAGGACGATAAAACTGACTGACATTAGACGTTTTTAATACAACAGGTGCTTAAAAAAAGGGGGCAAAGGAGAAAGACAACAGATTTCGCATCTAGAAATTATTCCAGAATCCAAGTTTCAGTTAAACAAGTAATTTATAAATTTGAAAGAACGACGCTTGCCATACAGTAATTAGCATCACTCCACCGACTGCGAAATGTTTTGATAGTTGCACTCTAGTTTGTTAGTTACATTTTGATAAGACGCCAGTCTTCGATGGTAACTAATGCATATAATCTAGCTTTAAAGAAAAAAATTAAAGACGTTTAGGAAATTAGAGCGCACCTCTTGAGGTGGAGGAGGGCAGGATACGTAGGGTAGAATATTATCACGAATGACAAGTAGAAGCAAAGAATAACCCGAGAAACTGAAACATTTATTGGTTCGAACTTGTGCCCAAAAATAAAAAGGGGACCAAAGAAATCAGAGCGCCGCGGGCGTCGAAGTCGGTGAGACAGCAGGATCGAACGCTGAGGCGAAACTGACTCCGGCTGGCCACGCGGAGCCCCTTTTGTACACGCGTGGGCTTCTGGAACAATCGGCGTAGAAGCTTCGGCGTATAGAACATTCTAACGTCGAATCAGCAACACTGTTCTTGAATTTACCAGAACATTACATTAGAGTCAACAAAAATGCGTACCTGCGGCCAGGAATCGAAACCTGGCTTTCTGCGTGAAAGGCACGCGCGATCACCGTTAGGCCACGAGCGCGCTGAATTCTTGGTCAGCTGCGCTCGCGGCAATATGCCCCTCCTCCTCCGCCGTAGCCTCTCCTCCTCCCGTCCTTCAACCTCCTTTCCTCCTCACCCTCCTCTCCCCTACTCCTTCCCCTTTCCTCCTCCTCCTCCAGGTTCCCCGCTAAATTTAGCCTGGAAACTGAATTGATGTTGAGATCACGTGACGTCTATTTTCCGTTAAATCTTGGGGAGAAACTGAATTTGTTCATATGTGACTTGACACCAAGTCATGTGACATCATTTTTCCCTGCAAAATTTAGCAGGGAACTGAATTGGTCTCGAGGTCACGTGACGTCAATTTTCGCGCTAAATTTAACGCGGTTGTGCCGGCGCCGACGGCGACGCCGCACAACCCGGAGACGGTAGCTTAATGGCGCGTTCACACTGTAAACAGATCCGCGACAGCGAAGCGGATCCGCGTGTTCTCAACCGCAAAGCGGCTGGGATCGAGCGGTTGGAGCGCGTTTTTGTTAACCGCTTCAGGACCGATTTGCCCCAACCGCTTTTGCGAACCGCGAAACGGCACCCAATCGCAACGCGACGCTGACGTGACGTCGGTTATTTTCGAAACAAGATGGCACCTGTCGCTGATGAGGCGTCCAACGCGTTGTAGTCCTAGCGTTACAGCAGACAAATCAACAAAGAAACGTGATGTTCAGGTACGTCACTTGAATCCACTGCGAAAAGAATTGACTCGTAATATTAACGGGCTTCGCTCCGGTGATTTGGCTCGGGTGGGAGTTTGTTTATTATTCCGGGCGCCACAGCCCGAAGCTCGCTGCCTTTTAGTCTATGCACGCAGAACGTCGGAACCCGCCCATAATCGACTGAAGTCTCAGCTTCTGTACCTACTAAGACAATCGCGTGAACTATATTGAAAGCTTTCGACACCGTGCATGACCACCACGAAGGCCGATAGGGACGTCGTGCGCCTGATCGCGCAGCCAAGGCACTACCGCGGAGCGGGCAGGGTACCTGCGCTAGCTCGACTTGTAAGGTTTATTACTAACAGAAGAAACAAAGGGAACATACTCAAGGAATAAAGTGGACGTACCAGATGACGCAGAGTTAATCCATACGGCGGTTATTTGAGCATAATGTCAAACAAACAGTAGACTCGATCGACGTGCGAGTGACGAGAGGAGAGTCCGCCACCAACGAAGCCACGACCGGCCAGCAACGAACACATTTTCCCGCACCACGGTAAACCAGTGCTGCTCGCTACTCCGAAAATAGGAAGTTTTCGTCGACCGCGGTTGCCCCTCCGCTAAGCCTTCCGCAACGAAGACGGCGCGACTGCGGCTGCGCGCCACTGGGATTGACTGTAGCGTCCCAGGTATCGTAATGGGTTGCGGAGAAAATTGCGGGACGGCGAAAACCATTAACGAAAACTCTCTATTGATAAAAGCAAACGATGACGGAGGAAACTGGCCCTCTATCCCGAAAGCCAGGAGAGCTATTCATGCGGGAAGGATCCACTTCAAAGAAAAAGTCGGGGGCATCCTGCTCTGAGTCAGCAAGGCGCGCCTAACTGGGCTTGCTTGTGGGCGAAGTCCAGGGAATCGCAGGAGGGTTTGCGGGTCCATGACTCTTTTTTCAATGCCTGAACTCGCGAAGGGTGCGGAACATGTGCGAACAGCCTAAAGAAAATCTTCGGAGTGTTGAAATGGCTAAATTTTGGCTTTGGATTGTGGGTTACACTGGATTTTGGATTGTAAAACAGGGTCGCCAAACGCAAGTCTCAAAAGATCATGTGAGATCGCCGAGAAACCGCCGACCGCGTCTCGGTGTGTCTGCACGTGTCGCTCGCGAACCGCATTCGCAACCACTTCGCAGACGCATTTCAACCGCCAGCGTGAATAAAAAACCGGACCTGCCCCCGTCGGACCGACTCGACCCACGACGCGGACCAGGCTGACTCCGATGCCGCTAGTTGCCTCGAGGTTGTCTTGGCACTTGGGTGGATAAAGGAGGCTGTGGGACTCTCCACCCTTTGGATGGTCAGAAGCCTCGGAGACAGTGGCTCAACATTAAAGTTGCCTGCGAGACGGTTGTGCCTGGTTGCAGCGTCTCAGAGCAAGTACGCGTTAACGCACTCTTGAGCACGAAAAAAAAAATAAAAAAATAAATATATTAATATTTATAGCAAAGAAAACAAGTAATTTTATTTGTTCCAAACGCCTTTTTGTGATTTGAGTTGCTCCCTCTCTTAAATATAAGCTCTCCACTGAAAAGTTCTGAAACGACAAGACCGAGGGCGCCATCTCTTGCCGGTTTGCGGAAACAATTTTCTCGAGTGTGCAGCTTAGCGTCCAGGTGGCAGCACCTCTCCTTTCTGTCAGGCTGATGAAAACGACGTCATGGAGAGCCGAGTTCCACGGTCCAGAGCCGTTTACGCTGGAAGTGTTTGCAGAGAATGTGTTACGGGATATGGTTTCGCGAAAAAAGCGACACGTTCGGCCGACAAAGGTCAGGTGATCTCATGACGTCACATGATTGCGACGTCAAGCTCGGGTGTCACGTGACATCATGATTCCACGTGATGTCATGATATCACGTGGTAGGGTTTGTGAAACTTACCCATGAAAAGTATAGGGTGACCCAAGTAACCAGGCTCGATCTAAAATGGACCGTAAAAATGGACGCCTGCACGTAGCAATCTAAACTTTTCGTCATAGGTGTATTTCACAGGTCGTTCTTTTCGCATCGCTAAAATTACAAAACGTAGCTCTCTTTCTGTAAAATATAGGACCAAGAAACTTGCCGGGGTCTACAGCGGGCGGCGACGTAGACGACCAAGGCGAGTAGCGGGGTGTATTTGGCGTTCGTATTGAGAGACGGCGCTACCTCCTCATCGCGACGGCTCGCGACAACCGTGGTTTATTAAAATGAACATATTATTTTTGAAATGTACCTTTAATTAAAAAATAAATGCGGACAATAAAAGCAAAACTTAAAGAAGAAAAAGTTGGGGCTCCAATTCACGCTGTGAAGGCGGTTGGTCAGCGAAGCTGTGACATCACCTGCAACGATTGCCTAATGCACTATTCGAAATCTAGCCGCCGGTCGCAGCACGCCGCCGCTGGTCGTATTACCTTTTCTTTTCCCTTTGCCGCTCGTAATATTTACGCTGCTCCTCGGGAGTCCTATCTATGCCTGGCCTATTCATCGCGGTGCTGCAGGAACAATGAAATCAGTTGCTATACTCCGTTTCATCTTATGTTTAAGCACAGCGGGTGTTACGAGCCATCGGAGCCAATCGGAGGCCGTGTAAGTGTCACGTGACCTTAGAGAGGGGGCACAGCGACGCGCAGAAAGCGTATCCCGGGCCACGTCCACAGAACGGGATTTTCGCTAAAATAGCTCGTTGCATTCGCTGCGTCCAAACGTAAGGTGAAACGGGGTATAATCGGGTTCTTTTTTGTATATGAAAGGCTAGTGACGTCACTCCCCACGTGGCGAGCTGCCATCGCCGCGGCAGTTTTTTGCTCTTCACACGAGGGCTTTGAATGACGTCAACCCCTTTCGAAGCAGCAGCAAACCTAATCTTTACCGGAACGCGTGGGAGGGTGTTCCTATTGGTCACATCCGCCTCATCGTGCATCATGTGGTTTTGATGCTTGTTTTGTGGTTTTCTTTATTGAAAAAGATTCTGAGCTGTATGCTGTATGCCTGCTTTCTTTCTAGAGGGACTTTACGTCCGAAGGTTACACCTTCGGACGTAAGGTCTCTCTACAGACCGACACGCAGGCTTGACGTCACGGAGCTGCGGCGGCGCTGCGATCGCGCCGGAGCCGGGTGGTGTGGGCAAAAGGGCGCGCGTTTTGCAAGGGCGTCATAGCATTTCAGCATGCCGCGAAGCTGTGCAGCCGTTAATTGCAGCGAAAGGTACAGAAAAAGTAGCTGAGTGAGTTTTCACAAGTTCCAGACTGACTCTGGAAGGCGCAGAAGGGGGTAATCTCCGTGGATCGAAAATAGTGGACGCCTCGCGCGGACGACCGTTTCTGCGGGAAGAAGTGTGCTTTTCATTTCAATCTCCTTCGTGAGGCTTGCTTATGTGCAGGAAAACCGTCGTCTGATCGAGACCACCCATATTTTGTTCCTATGGTGTTCGCGCACAGAGCACTGGCCAAGCGGTTGTCGGTGGCTCGCTACCAGTGTTGGCGGCAACGCGTTACAAGTAACGGCGTCCGGTAACGCGTTACTTTTTTCTGTAAACGTAATAACGTACTCGTTACTTTGTCAAGACAGTAATGGAGAACAAACTTACGCTACCTATTTCCAATAACGCGTACTACTAGTTACGTTATTCGTTACATATTCTTCCCAAGACCTGAAAAAATAAATTTCTTTCGTGCTTTTATATTTTGACTTACCTTCAGCCCAGACTTGTGCTCGTTACCTAAAAAGGTAATTGATTACAATTACAAATTACCGAGCCTCAAATGTAATGAATTACTGTTACAAATCACTTGAGCTGAAAAGTAACGGCTTACTACTCGTTACGTTACAAATTACTTTCACATTACTTTTTCCGTACACTTATTGAAAAAATAGTAGAAACAATTTTGATATTTTTCAAAAATGTTCTGCAACACCACTTTTCATTCTTCACACACCCGTATTTTGGTAGTCCTTGTAAAAATTAATTATTGTATTTATGAGAACGAGTGTAGGTGCACTCCGTTCACCTGTAAGCTGGCAAGGCACCGAAAGCTGCAACCACGTCCGCCATTCCGCTAGCTCACGTCCTCCGGAAATGATTCCTGGAATTGTGCAGACAAAGCTAGCGGTGCGCATGCTCAGTAGCAGCATCTTCCTCCACTACGAGATTCGGAGCTAAAGAAGCGATCTAGGAAAGCTACCTTTTGACTAGGGTGTTTCGCCTGTTATTCACAAGGAGAGGAACACTTGCTTCTAACGTTACGATGTATAGCCAATGCAGAATGCAGGTGTCCTCTCTTACCTTGATGTGTTTCCGTAGATTAGAGTTTGTTGTTCTCGCTGATGACAATGTGTTTTTTTTTCGCAAGCAAAGTGTGCAATGAACCTCTGGTTGTCCGTTCTCCTTAGTGTCCTGAATTTTGAATATATCATTAAGAGATGGCGGTAGAGACGACGGACATCCCGTGACCGAAAACTCGACCGTTCTTACAAAAATGGCGTATCTGGATTCATGTAAAAAAGTATGGGTATATAAAAAATTGGGCATATCTAGCCATTAAAGCATATCAGTTTATATATAGGGCATACCTGGCCAGATATGCCCAATTTTTTATATATTCATTTCTGGGTCTGCCAGATAGGGGTATATCTGCCTCCCAAATAAGGCCAGATATGTCCTAATCAGATAAGGCAACCTTTATATATATTGTTATTTTCTACACATATCTACCAAAAGTGACTTCTCATCTGTATAAGAAAAATACCAGTTAGATATTGAGCATGCACCAACTTTTATAATTTTGTACATGTGCTGCGCTTTAAGCCACTCCTGATTTCGCTCAATTTGGTTCCCAGGGACAGCAGGATTATCGACATTCGCGTAACGAATGTCGATGAAACGTTAATGTCGACGAAGCGTGTGTCCATGAAACCTGTATCCACGAGAAGGTGGCCGTGGACCCTGTTATCACGAAACGCAGGGAGAATAAAAAAATAGTATTCTACCCGCAGTTGTGGCATGATTTCAGGCGGCCAATGGCAGGTGACTGCTGGCAGAATTTCAGGGAAATTATTCTTCCGGCTGCCAGGAGATCGACACGGCCTAATTCTAGAGGTAACCTGGAAGAGTACCTGTAGGAAAACGATCAATTGTCGCGAAGTAGGTTGCAGCACACTTGCTTTGACGATAACAGCCTTGAAAGGTGTAATCCGAGATATATGTCGAGACGGGCACGGCAGACCCACTCATACACAAAAACGAGAAGGAAGATGTCCGTGAAGATTTAACACGATGTAGCACAAGCTCTCATTTGTAGAACCGAACACTAAACGCATCACAAAAAATTCTTGGGCTTTTTTGAAGAAATCGCTTGTTTCCGATGTACGGGGAGGACTTTTCGAACGAGATACCATTTACTACACAAGCAGAATTAATCCACAGCAGCCACGCAGGGCGCGCCATACGCCAAACTAGGTCCTCATCCTCAAGCAGACATTTCGTGATCGCCAACGGCTTACGCGTCAGCAGTCACACCACGCGACTACGCTTCTGCCATTTTCTGCCCCAAGAGAGCGGAGTGAAGCGATGAAAAGTCTACCGCTGATTGGTTCGGCAAGTAAGCACCTTCTACCATGCTTTCAGCTTAGGGAGAAAAAGAAAAGGAGAGAAGGAAAGGCCAAAACGGAAGTGCACACCCAAAAGGCTTATCTTCTGGGGTATCAATGACCACCACGAGCGGTTTTGTCACTTGTACCCAAGATTGATAGTGCAGTGAATGCTATGTGTGGCCTTGGGCTCCAGGAAGGTGTTGCGTTCTGCCTTATCACCTGCTTCTAGACTGTAGTCACGTGACCCTAACCGGAGGCACGATTGGCCTAAAACATGCATAGCGTTAGCTGCTGTCAATGCCGAGTGAACAGGACAACTCTATGAAGTCCAGCTTTTGAACTTCCAAAGAAGCTGTCCAGCCCGAAAGTGATCCAGGACGATGCGAGTTTGAAGATATTATGTTTTACGCCGTATAACCCACATCGTAATTTTAAATAAAAAAATAAGTGCGACTATTTTATTTTGCGCACGATGTACACAAATAAATAGATAAATAAATATATATTATATATATATATATTTTACCAACAAATTTAAAATTATGTGTACACTGTTAGGTTCGCGTTTCTAAAATTCAAATATTTTATGAAAGAGTTACACATAAAGGACACCACGGACAGCACATCTTCCGACTTTCAACACACGATGAATCGACGACGCTCGCAAACGGAAGGTTGCGATGCTGCGCGAACGGTTTTTGAAAGATGGTGCGTAGGGTACTCCGGGAGCAACGGCTTCGCAGCCGTTCGAAGGGAAAAGGATTCGGGACGACGAAGTAGCGTCTTGCATCCCCAGTAAGCTAATGGTTCGTGTTTCTCCGCTAAATTTAGCGGGGAAACATGAACAAAATTAGTTTCACTGCTAGGCTTAGCAGGAAAATTGACGTCACTGGACATGAGTACCAATTCAATTTCTCGCTAAATTTAGCGGGGCGGTTACACCGATGGCGACGCCGACAACGCTTATTGCGAAAACGGGCGCCTAAGAGCTGCGTTTTGAAATCCATTTTTTGATTAACTCGCTTTTCGATCTCATACACTTCGTCATATTGTCACACGTCACACATAAAACCAAATTTCATTTGGCTTTCAATCTTCAAAATGCGCAATTGATTAATTGGTAAAAATATCTGGAATAACAGGTAAAATATTTGGTAAAATATCTGGAATTACATGAGACTCATTCACTATAGATCAATCAACTAGTGTCCTGGCGATTACATATAACGTTTCGCTTGCACGACCGAAACGGGCCCATATATCATTATGAGGGGATACATTTTTAACCATATATGTCGTATGTGGCAGAATTTGAACTGTTATACAGCGATATATGGCTGTATTTACGCACTTATATGGCCACATATGGCAGGATTTGCTTGCTCTTATGGCGCTATCTGGCCGTATTTGCTCCCATATATAGCGGCATATTGCCACATCTCACTTCTTATATTATCATATATGGCCATATATAAAATATATCAGGGCCATAACTGACATTTTCGTACGGGCAGTCAGAGAAAAAGTGTCGGTTACGGGGTATCGATCGTTCCTCGGTTCTCACTTTTATAGCAATATTCCTGAAGGCCAAAAGGAGGGAAGGCCTGGAGAGCGAGAGAAGCGGTGGCCGTCGGTCTCATAAAACAATAGAGGATCACACTACTTTTACGACTTCTCTCTTTCTCTCTGTCAGCACTCCTTTGATGGCCTAACCCCCCCTCCCCCCACTGTAAAATGAGGACTGAACTCTACCACCATGCCCAGAGAGGTAAACCAAAAGAAGTATCGCCCGTACCCTTGAAGACGATGCTCCTAGCCTCGCACCGGGCGCTCTTCAGCCGTGCCTCAAGAACGTGCTTGAATACAGTAACGTACATCAAAGACAAAAATAATTCGACTCCCTCGCGCGAGGCTACATCGTCTGTTACGCGAGTTGTGAACCTGCGAATCGAGGGAGTACATACCCGCGTTTGATGTATGTGCAGGTGGCGGGAGACGCCCAAGAGGTTGGAAAGAGTGAAACTATGTAAAAGACAAAAAAAAATTAACACAACGAGCTTTCTGCTGCCCGGGAGAAGAAGAAAGACACGATGGAAGGCGACGGAGAGCCTACTCGACGTCGTCTTACTTGTCTCTGTCTTTCGTATATTTGAACAGGCCTTGCCCGCTTCTTTAGTGGTTCTGGTGACCGGTCATACCAAAAGTCGTGTTTTCTTTTCAGCTATTCTCCCCTGCTTGATGTTTTCTATTTTGTTGAACTTGCTCTCTTTATGCAGCTGAATATTTTGCTCGTATTTCTTTAGTTACTGCTATATGCTCATATTTCTAAAAAGTAACGAGTAAGTAAAGTAATTCGTTACCAATATTTTGTAACGAAATTACATTACAAATTACTTCCGAAACAAAGCAACGTTGCAATTACAAACTTACTTCGAAAAGGAACGGCTTACTTCCCAAGTCTGCTTCGGCCCAGACGCAGCCGGCGCTACGAGCTGATGGGATCAATCGACAGCGTCAAACACACACCGTCATGGTGTCCGTCATGTTTCTGTACGTGTTCTACCATCGCTGAACCAATCATAAACAAGAAAGACCCAGTGACTCGCTCTTTTGACGCTGCTTGATTGGTCCCACTAGCTCGGAGCTTCGGCTGCGTCTGGACTTAAGCAGAAACGAAGTATACCCGCCAAATCATTAATAATTGCACTATACATTTGACCTGCCTTCCAAAGTTTGCTTCTATTTTCCCCATGCAAAAAGTCTTACTTACCACTTGTCGTGCCTTGTGATCATAAGGGTAAGAAAATTATCATGCTTTTTTTATTTCAGTTTGTTCAGACAATACATTTTGTCTGCAGTACCAAGGCAAAAGACCAGAAGGTCTGACGAGGCCTCGGTACCGCTACATAAATGAAATATTAAAAGACAATGACACTCGTCGACAGCAGAGCACACTAAAACAAGAAGCGCTCTTAAATACAATATAATGAATAACAAAATATACATATCAATGACATTTATATAGTACACATTTTTGATACTATAAAACTATACTATAATACTATAACACGAAAAAACCTACAAAAAAAAACAGAGATAGCAAAGAGGATAAAACCAGATACTTCAGATATGTTTGCAACATTTGTCGGCAAGAGAGTTTCTTTCACTATGCTTTTGTATCTGTTTAGCGATATATTTGACGTAATAAGTGTATGAAGATAACTGTGTGTATTAAGGAAGTTAGGAATTTGAAATGAGAGCGTTTGTCTGCCCATGTTTGTCCTGATTTTGGGGAGTATAAACTTGTCATTTCGAGTGTTGTAATGGTGGTCGGGTCGAGTGCATGCAGATGGATAGCTAGGTTGTTGAAGTCTATGGTCATGGAATATGTAGAGTGCAAGTTTATAAATGTAGAGTTGTTCAAAGCTCAAAATTTTATACTTCTCAAAAAGCGGAGCTTATGTGCATCGTAAGCAGAATTATGCATTATAAAGCATTTTTTTTGTAATAAATGCAGATGTGTGATATTTGTCTTTGTTGTCTGACCCCAGACAATAAAGCAGTAGTAACTCTTGGTATATATCAGCGCATAATAGAGTTGGTACTTCAGCCATTCCGGTAAAAGATTCTTTGCAGATAAAATTAGGCCTATTGACTTTGAGATTTCGTTTCGTATTTTATTTACATGGTGTGTCCAACTGAGACGTTCGTTAAACCACACTCCAATAAACTTATGATTATCGACACGCTCAATTTGAGCTCTTTCGAACTGCAGTTCAATATGTGTACTGAGGGCGCGTTTTATTGAGGAAAAAATTACATAATTTGTCTTTTCTGTATTTAGAGATAAACCGTTAGCCACCAGCCAGGATGAAAGTTTTATTAAATTTTTGTATATTGTGGTCTCTATTTCGCTAAGATTGGTGCCAGAAAAAAATGCATTCGTATCATCGGCATACAGTATTAAATCTTCGGTAAATGGTATATTATGTATGTCATTTATATAGACGAGGAACAGTAAAGGTCCCAGTATCGAGCCTTGTGGTACGCCATATTTTATTAACCCTAGAGGCGATTTTATGTTATTATAAACGTTATTACTGTGTGCGAGATGGAAGGTAACTTGTAATAAGTTTATGCGCAGTCCCGCGTATGCCACATTTCTCGAGCTTTGAAAGGAGTATGTCGTGTTTGATGGAATCAAAAGCCTTTTTAAAATCGATAAATAAACCAATTGTAAAACGTTGATCTTCAATATTATGTATTATTTTTTCTTTAATGTGCAAAAGCGCTAGCTCGGTAGTTTTCCCTTTTGAAAACCATAGTGTTGTTTGATTATGACATCGTACCTAGAAGAAAAAACTTTTGAAGCCTTTCATTAATTGCTTTTTCAATTATTTTTGAGAACAACGGCAACACTGATATTGGTCTGCAGTTTCCTAAGTCATGTTTGGAGCCACCCTTACTGATTGTTGAAACTCTCGCTATTTTTAGTAGATCAGAAAAAATAGCACTTTCAAATATACAATTACATATATGAGTAAGAAGAATCGAAATAATGCTAGATACAAATTTAATAGGTGCTACTTTAAGCTCGTCCACCCCGCAAGCTGAATTGTTTTTAAGGGACATTATAAACATAACTATTTCGTGCTCAGTTACTGGATAAAGAACGATTGAGTTTGAAATATCGTTTTTTAGGTACTTTCTGTGGTCACCAGGCTGACTTGCAGACGTGAATTCACCAGCTGATAGGAAATGAGTGTTAAATCGTGTCGCTAGTTCAGTTCCAGATAACGATTCCCCGTCTATTTTTAAATCGGGTAAGCAGTTGTGACGCGGCTTAAGTCTAAAGATTTCGTCAACAGTTTCCCATATCTTTTTTGGATCATTTTGCGCGTCTGCAAACTTACGTTGAAAGAAAGCTTCTTTCGTTTTTCGAATATCGGAGTTCAGGCGATTTCTATACTTTTTGAATTCCGTTAAAATAGTAGTATCTCGAGTCTGAACAAAGCGATCATACATTTTATGTTTTTCACATATCCTACGGAAAAATTCCTGCGTGATCCATGGCTTTCTAATTCTCCTGTTTTTTTTTTCGATCGTAGAGGAAAAGATGTCACATAGGAATCCTTCAGTGTTTCATAAAATAGGTTGTATGCCTTATCTGGATTTCTTTCATACAGCACATTTTCCCAGTTATGTTCTTGTAATAAGGCATAAAATGTATTTAACGCCTCTTCCGATATATCACGATATAAGCGTGAGACAGGTGTATTATTAACTTTTTTTAATTTAGGCAAAATACCAAAAATGGGCATGTGATCGCTTATTCCAGCGGTTATGACTCCTGACAGTACGTCATCTGGGTGGAAGTTCGTTATGCATGGGTCTAATAATGTAGATGAAGTGGCTGTAACACGGGTGGGAGTATTGACCCTGTTGAAGCATGCAAAAGACTGGTTGAGAGTAAGAAACTCTACTTGGTGTGTGTTTTCAACGAGTAAGTCGATGTTTATATCACCAACAATTATCACTTTGAGACGGAGTGAACTTACACATTGTAAAACAGAGCAAACAAATTCAAAGAATGTACATTTCTTTCCATCAGGGGGCGGTACAGGAGAACAACAAGTATACCTAGACAGCTCATCGCAATACATTCATAATCGGGGGTTGACGACGATAATTCTTTGATTAACTTAAAAGCAACACTATTATTTATGTATATGGCAACACCACCACCAGTCTTCTGTGGTCGATTTACATACTCACAGTGATACCCATTCAAACAAACGTCATGGTTACGAAACCAGGTCTCGGTAAATGCTAGAACATCAAATTTCATGCCTAGGGAATTAACAAAACATTCAACCTCATCAACCTTGTTACACAAACTCCTGGCATTCAAATGAAGAATCGAAAAATTGTTACATACTTTCGAACAAAATGTGTTAAATGCTGTAATATCATATAACTGTGACGTATCAGCTATTTTAGCTCTCTCCGCGGCAGTCATCATTCATATCTTAGTTTATCTTTGAGATATCTTGTTTGCAAGCAATATACAATATCTCAGAGTCATCCGTCTGCCTTGCGAAAATCTTTCCGCTGTTTGTCCAAGCGTGCTTCCAGTGTTTTTCTTTTTCTTCGCTACAACTGCGCCCAGCAGTTGCTTTTTTGCAGGAGATAAATGCTCGTTGACGAAGATCGACTTGACACCAGCGTCCGAGAGCCCAAGTATTTCGGTAGTTAGCCTTGCTTTGCGGGAAGCCGCAAGAAACTCGTTGCGTTTTTTTCTTGTGACAAAGCGAATGATTATGTTTTCAGTTTCGTTACCACGGGCGGGAACCGCGTGGCAGATGTCAATGTCGGTTTCTTCGAGCGGAACATTCACCAGAATACCAATGCATTTAGCGATTTCAGTGACGTGTTTTCCGTTTCCTTTTGGGATGCCTTTTATTTCCACGTTATTCATTCGACTGTACTGGTCGAGGTTCTGGACTTCGGTTTGTGTTTTGTACAACTGTTCCCTCAGCCAGTCATTTTTCTTTTCTAGTTCATTGCAAACTTCCTGAACCATTTGAACATCTGTTCGAAGCTGCTTTATATCGGCAAGTGCCGTTCTAAAGTCATCTGTGGCATTTTTGCAAGCGTCAACACTAGCTTTGAGGGCTCGTGACTCCGCTCGCACTTCCCGTTTGAAATCTTCTATGGCCTTTAAGATTTTTGTCATTTCTTCTTATGCCATATTACCACTGGGAGAAACAAAATACACGAACACCATGCGCTTTGTGTCGGCAGCAGCAGCACACAGAAACCGAAAAGTTGAGGGAGGTTAAAGAACCAGAACTCACCTAGAAAGGGCGAACAAACTTTTTAGGTGACGCGTCAAAGTGCTGCTGCCGCTGCCGACTGAGGAGCCCGTAGTAAGGTAACGTCTTTTAAAGGGACGGTCGTGACGTTACTGCCACGTGGCCTGGTCGTCTGGTTCGCCGCCAGAAGGCGGTCCCCTTGCCGATGATGACGAGCCAGACGAGGATGATCACGTTCCCGCGTTGATAGGTTCGCACCGGCCGCCAAGTCCAGTCTAGAAAGGGCGAACAAACGTTTTAGGTGACGCGTCAAAGTGCTGCTGCCGCTGCCGACTGAGGAGCCCGTAGTAAGGTAACGTCTTTTAAAGGGACGGTCGTGACGTTACTGCCACGTGGCCTGGTCGTGGTTCGCCGCCAGAAGGCGGTCCCCTTGCCGATGATGACGAGCCAGACGAGGATGATCACGTTCCCGCGTTGATAGGTTCGCACCGGCCGCCAAGTCCAGTCTAGAAAGGGCGAACAAACTTTTTAGGTGACGCGTCAAAGTGCTGCTGCCGCTGCCGACTGAGGAGCCCGTAGTAAGGTAACGTCTTTTAAAGGGACGGTCGTGACGTTACTGCCACGTGGCCTGGTCGTGGTTCGCCGCCAGAAGGCGGTCCCCTTGCCGATGATGACGAGCCAGACGAGGATGATCACGTTCCCGCGTAGATAGGTTCGCACCGGCCGCCAAGTCCAGTCTAGAAAGGGCGAACAAACTTTTTAGGTGACGCGTCAAAGTGCTGCTGCCGCTGCCGACTGAGGAGCCCGTAGTAAGGTAACGTCTTTTAAAGGGACGGTCGTGACGTTACTGCCACGTGGCCTGGTCGTGGTTCGCCGCCAGAAGGCGGTCCCCTTGCCGATGATGACGAGCCAGACGAGGATGATCACGTTCCCGCGTAGATAGGTTCGCACCGGCCGCCAAGTCCAGTCTAGAAAGGGCGAACAAACTTTTTAGGTGACGCGTCAAAGTGCTGCTGCCGCTGCCGACTGAGGAGCCCGTAGTAAGGTAACGTCTTTTAAAGGGACGGTCGTGACGTTACTGCCACGTGGCCTGGTCGTGGTTCGCCGCCAGAAGGCGGTCCCCTTGCCGATGATGACGAGCCAGACGAGGATGATCACGTTCCCGCGTAGATAGGTTCGCACCGGCCGCCAAGTCCAGTCTAGAAAGGGCGAACAAACTTTTTAGGTGACGCGTCAAAGTGCTGCTGCCGCTGCCGACTGAGGAGCCCGTAGTAAGGTAACGTCTTTTAAAGGGACGGTCGTGACGTTACTGCCACGTGGCCTGGTCGTGGTTCGCCGCCAGAAGGCGGTCCCCTTGCCGATGATGACGAGCCAGACGAGGATGATCACGTTCCCGCGTAGATAGGTTCGCACCGGCCGCCAAGTCCAGTCTAGAAAGGGCGAACAAACTTTTTAGGTGACGCGTCAAAGTGCTGCTGCCGCTGCCGACTGAGGAGCCCGTAGTAAGGTAACGTCTTTTAAAGGGACGGTCGTGACGTTACTGCCACGTGGCCTGGTCGTGGTTCGCCGCCAGAAGGCGGTCCCCTTGCCGATGATGACGAGCCAGACGAGGATGATCACGTTCCCGCGTAGATAGGTTCGCACCGGCCGCCAAGTCCAGTCTAGAAAGGGCGAACAAACTTTTTAGGTGACGCGTCAAAGTGCTGCTGCCGCTGCCGACTGAGGAGCCCGTAGTAAGGTAACGTCTTTTAAAGGGACGGTCGTGACGCTACTGCCACGTGGCCTGGTCGTGGTTCGCCGCCAGAAGGCGGTCCCCTTGCCGATGATGACGAGCCAGACGAGGATGATCAGGTTCCCGCGTAGATAGGTTCGCACCGGCCGCCAAGTCCAGTCTAGAAAGGGCGAACAAACTTTTTAGGTGACGCGTCAAAGTGCTGCTGCCGCTGCCGACTGAGGAGCCCGTAGTAAGGTAACGTCTTTTAAAGGGACGGTCGTGACGTTACTGCCACGTGGCCTGGTCGTGGTTCGCCGCCAGAAGGCGGTCCCCTTGCCGATGATGACGAGCCAGACGAGGATGATCAGGTTCCCGCGTAGATAGGTTCGCACCGGCAGCCAAGTCCAGTCTAGAAAGGGCGAACAAACTTTTTAGGTGACGCGTCAAAGTGCTGCTGCCGCTGCCGACTGAGGAGCCCGTAGTAAGGTAACGTCTTTTAAAGGGACGGTCGTGACGCTACTGCCACGTGGCCTGGTCGTGGTTCGCCGCCAGAAGGCGGTCCCCTTGCCGATGATGACGAGCCAGACGAGGATGATCAGGTTCCCGCGTAGATAGGTTCGCACCGGCAGCCAAGTCCAGTCTAGAAAGGGCGAACAAACTTTTTAGGTGACGCGTCAAAGTGCTGCTGCCGCTGCCGACTGAGGAGCCCGTAGTAAGGTAACGTCTTTTAAAGGGACGGTCGTGACGCTACTGCCACGTGGCCTGGTCGTGGTTCGCCGCCAGAAGGCGGTCCCCTTGCCGATGATGACGAGCCAGACGAGGATGATCAGGTTCCCGCGTAGATAGGTTCGCACCGGCAGCCAAGTCCAGTCTAGAAAGGGCGAACAAACTTTTTAGGTGACGCGTCAAAGTGCTGCTGCCGCTGCCGACTGAGGAGCCCGTAGTAAGGTAACGTCTTTTAAAGGGACGGTCGTGACGCTACTGCCACGTGGCCTGGTCGTGGTTCGCCGCCAGAAGGCGGTCCCCTTGCCGATGATGACGAGCCAGACGAGGATGATCAGGTTCCCGCGTAGATAGGTTCGCACCGGCAGCCAAGTCCAGTCTAGAAAGGGCGAACAAACTTTTTAGGTGACGCGTCAAAGTGCTGCTGCCGCTGCCGACTGAGGAGCCCGTAGTAAGGTAACGTCTTTTAAAGGGACGGTCGTGACGCTACTGCCACGTGGCCTGGTCGTGGTTCGCCGCCAGAAGGCGGTCCCCTTGCCGATGATGACGAGCCAGACGAGGATGATCAGGTTCCCGCGTAGATAGGTTCGCACCGGCAGCCAAGTCCAGTCTAGAAAGGGCGAACAAACTTTTTAGGTGACGCGTCAAAGTGCTGCTGCCGCTGCCGACTGAGGAGCCCGTAGTAAGGTAACGTCTTTTAAAGGGACGGTCGTGACGCTACTGCCACGTGGCCTGGTCGTGGTTCGCCGCCAGAAGGCGGTCCCCTTGCCGATGATGACGAGCCAGACGAGGATGATCAGGTTCCCGCGTAGATAGGTTCGCACCGGCAGCCAAGTCCAGTCTAGAAAGGGCGAACAAACTTTTTAGGTGACGCGTCAAAGTGCTGCTGCCGCTGCCGACTGAGGAGCCCGTAGTAAGGTAACGTCTTTTAAAGGGACGGTCGTGACGCTACTGCCACGTGGCCTGGTCGTGGTTCGCCGCCAGAAGGCGGTCCCCTTGCCGATGATGACGAGCCAGACGAGGATGATCAGGTTCCCGCGTAGATAGGTTCGCACCGGCAGCCAAGTCCAGTCTAGAAAGGGCGAACAAACTTTTTAGGTGACGCGTCAAAGTGCTGCTGCCGCTGCCGACTGAGGAGCCCGTAGTAAGGTAACGTCTTTTAAAGGGACGGTCGTGACGCTACTGCCACGTGGCCTGGTCGTGGTTCGCCGCCAGAAGGCGGTCCCCTTGCCGATGATGACGAGCCAGACGAGGATGATCAGGTTCCCGCGTAGATAGGTTCGCACCGGCAGCCAAGTCCAGTCTAGAAAGGGCGAACAAACTTTTTAGGTGACGCGTCAAAGTGCTGCTGCCGCTGCCGACTGAGGAGCCCGTAGTAAGGTAACGTCTTTTAAAGGGACGGTCGTGACGCTACTGCCACGTGGCCTGGTCGTGGTTCGCCGCCAGAAGGCGGTCCCCTTGCCGATGATGACGAGCCAGACGAGGATGATCAGGTTCCCGCGTAGATAGGTTCGCACCGGCAGCCAAGTCCAGTCTAGAAAGGGCGAACAAACTTTTTAGGTGACGCGTCAAAGTGCTGCTGCCGCTGCCGACTGAGGAGCCCGTAGTAAGGTAACGTCTTTTAAAGGGACGGTCGTGACGCTACTGCCACGTGGCCTGGTCGTGGTTCGCCGCCAGAAGGCGGTCCCCTTGCCGATGATGACGAGCCAGACGAGGATGATCAGGTTCCCGCGTAGATAGGTTCGCACCGGCAGCCAAGTCCAGTCTAGAAAGGGCGAACAAACTTTTTAGGTGACGCGTCAAAGTGCTGCTGCCGCTGCCGACTGAGGAGCCCGTAGTAAGGTAACGTCTTTTAAAGGGACGGTCGTGACGCTACTGCCACGTGGCCTGGTCGTGGTTCGCCGCCAGAAGGCGGTCCCCTTGCCGATGATGACGAGCCAGACGAGGATGATCAGGTTCCCGCGTAGATAGGTTCGCACCGGCAGCCAAGTCCAGTCTAGAAAGGGCGAACAAACTTTTTAGGTGACGCGTCAAAGTGCTGCTGCCGCTGCCGACTGAGGAGCCCGTAGTAAGGTAACGTCTTTTAAAGGGACGGTCGTGACGCTACTGCCACGTGGCCTGGTCGTGGTTCGCCGCCAGAAGGCGGTCCCCTTGCCGATGATGACGAGCCAGACGAGGATGATCAGGTTCCCGCGTAGATAGGTTCGCACCGGCAGCCAAGTCCAGTCTAGAAAGGGCGAACAAACTTTTTAGGTGACGCGTCAAAGTGCTGCTGCCGCTGCCGACTGAGGAGCCCGTAGTAAGGTAACGTCTTTTAAAGGGACGGTCGTGACGCTACTGCCACGTGGCCTGGTCGTGGTTCGCCGCCAGAAGGCGGTCCCCTTGCCGATGATGACGAGCCAGACGAGGATGATCAGGTTCCCGCGTAGATAGGTTCGCACCGGCAGCCAAGTCCAGTCTAGAAAGGGCGAACAAACTTTTTAGGTGACGCGTCAAAGTGCTGCTGCCGCTGCCGACTGAGGAGCCCGTAGTAAGGTAACGTCTTTTAAAGGGACGGTCGTGACGCTACTGCCACGTGGCCTGGTCGTGGTTCGCCGCCAGAAGGCGGTCCCCTTGCCGATGATGACGAGCCAGACGAGGATGATCAGGTTCCCGCGTAGATAGGTTCGCACCGGCAGCCAAGTCCAGTCTAGAAAGGGCGAACAAACTTTTTAGGCTGACGCGTCAAAGTGCTGCTGCCGCTGCCGACTGAGGAGCCCGTAGTAAGGTAACGTCTTTTAAAGGGACGGTCGTGACGCTACTGCCACGTGGCCTGGTCGTGGTTCGCCGCCAGAAGGCGGTCCCCTTGCCGATGATGACGAGCCAGACGAGGATGATCAGGTTCCCGCGTAGATAGGTTCGCACCGGCAGCCAAGTCCAGTCTAGAAAGGGCGAACAAACTTTTTAGGTGACGCGTCAAAGTGCTGCTGCCGCTGCCGACTGAGGAGCCCGTAGTAAGGTAACGTCTTTTAAAGGGACGGTCGTGACGCTACTGCCACGTGGCCTGGTCGTGGTTCGCCGCCAGAAGGCGGTCCCCTTGCCGATGATGACGAGCCAGACGAGGATGATCAGGTTCCCGCGTAGATAGGTTCGCACCGGCAGCCAAGTCCAGTCTAGAAAGGGCGAACAAACTTTTTAGGTGACGCGTCAAAGTGCTGCTGCCGCTGCCGACTGAGGAGCCCGTAGTAAGGTAACGTCTTTTAAAGGGACGGTCGTGACGCTACTGCCACGTGGCCTGGTCGTGGTTCGCCGCCAGAAGGCGGTCCCCTTGCCGATGATGACGAGCCAGACGAGGATGATCAGGTTCCCGCGTAGATAGGTTCGCACCGGCAGCCAAGTCCAGTCTAGAAAGGGCGAACAAACTTTTTAGGTGACGCGTCAAAGTGCTGCTGCCGCTGCCGACTGAGGAGCCCGTAGTAAGGTAACGTCTTTTAAAGGGACGGTCGTGACGTTACTGCCACGTGGCCTGGTCGTGGTTCGCCGCCAGAAGGCGGTCCCCTTGCCGATGATGACGAGCCAGACGAGGATGATCAGGTTCCCGCGTAGATAGGTTCGCACCGGCAGCCAAGTCCAGTCTAGAAAGGGCGAACAAACTTTTTAGGTGACGCGTCAAAGTGCTGCTGCCGCTGCCGACTGAGGAGCCCGTAGTAAGGTAACGTCTTTTAAAGGGACGGTCGTGACGTTACTGCCACGTGGCCTGGTCGTGGTTCGCCGCCAGAAGGCGGTCCCCTTGCCGATGATGACGAGCCAGACGAGGATGATCACGTTCCCGCGTAGATAGGTTCGCACCGGCAGCCAAGTCCAGTCTAGAAAGGGCGAACAAACTTTTTAGGTGACGCGTCAAAGTGCTGCTGCCGCTGCCGACTGAGGAGCCCGTAGTAAGGTAACGTCTTTTAAAGGGACGGTCGTGACGCTACTGCCACGTGGCCTGGTCGTGGTTCGCCGCCAGAAGGCGGTCCCCTTGCCGATGATGACGAGCCAGACGAGGATGATCACGTTCCCGCGTAGATAGGTTCGCACCGGCCGCCAAGTCCAGTCTAGAAAGGGCGAACAAACTTTTTAGGTGACGCGTCAAAGTGCTGCTGCCGCTGCCGACTGAGGAGCCCGTAGTAAGGTAACGTCTTTTAAAGGGACGGTCGTGACGTTACTGCCACGTGGCCTGGTCGTGGTTCGCCGCCAGAAGGCGGTCCCCTTGCCGATGATGACGAGCCAGACGAGGATGATCACGTTCCCGCGTAGATAGGTTCGCACCGGCCGCCAAGTCCAGTCTAGAAAGGGCGAACAAACTTTTTAGGTGACGCGTCAAAGTGCTGCTGCCGCTGCCGACTGAGGAGCCCGTAGTAAGGTAACGTCTTTTAAAGGGACGGTCGTGACGTTACTGCCACGTGGCCTGGTCGTGGTTCGCCGCCAGAAGGCGGTCCCCTTGCCGATGATGACGAGCCAGACGAGGATGATCACGTTCCCGCGTAGATAGGTTCGCACCGGCCGCCAAGTCCAGTCTAGAAAGGGCGAACAAACTTTTTAGGTGACGCGTCAAAGTGCTGCTGCCGCTGCCGACTGAGGAGCCCGTAGTAAGGTAACGTCTTTTAAAGGGACGGTCGTGACGTTACTGCCACGTGGCCTGGTCGTGGTTCGCCGCCAGAAGGCGGTCCCCTTGCCGATGATGACGAGCCAGACGAGGATGATCACGTTCCCGCGTAGATAGGTTCGCACCGGCCGCCAAGTCCAGTCTAGAAAGGGCGAACAAACTTTTTAGGTGACGCGTCAAAGTGCTGCTGCCGCTGCCGACTGAGGAGCCCGTAGTAAGGTAACGTCTTTTAAAGGGACGGTCGTGACGTTACTGCCACGTGGCCTGGTCGTGGTTCGCCGCCAGAAGGCGGTCCCCTTGCCGATGATGACGAGCCAGACGAGGATGATCACGTTCCCGCGTAGATAGGTTCGCACCGGCCGCCAAGTCCAGTCTAGAAAGGGCGAACAAACTTTTTAGGTGACGCGTCAAAGTGCTGCTGCCGCTGCCGACTGAGGAGCCCGTAGTAAGGTAACGTCTTTTAAAGGGACGGTCGTGACGTTACTGCCACGTGGCCTGGTCGTGGTTCGCCGCCAGAAGGCGGTCCCCTTGCCGATGATGACGAGCCAGACGAGGATGATCACGTTCCCGCGTTGATAGGTTCGCACCGGCCGCCAAGTCCAGTCTAGAAAGGGCGAACAAACGTTTTAGGTGACGCGTCAAAGTGCTGCTGCCGCTGCCGACTGAGGAGCCCGTAGTAAGGTAACGTCTTTTAAAGGGACGGTCGTGACGTTACTGCCACGTGGCCTGGTCGTGGTTCGCCGCCAGAAGGCGGTCCCCTTGCCGATGATGACGAGCCAGACGAGGATGATCACGTTCCCGCGTAGATAGGTTCGCACCGGCCGCCAAGTCCAGTCTAGAAAGGGCGAACAAACTTTTTAGGTGACGCGTCAAAGTGCTGCTGCCGCTGCCGACTGAGGAGCCCGTAGTAAGGTAACGTCTTTTAAAGGGACGGTCGTGACGTTACTGCCACGTGGCCTGGTCGTGGTTCGCCGCCAGAAGGCGGTCCCCTTGCCGATGATGACGAGCCAGACGAGGATGATCACGTTCCCGCGTAGATAGGTTCGCACCGGCAGCC
>JAZHYW010000166.1:0-25696 GCA_037355805.1 Ixodes ricinus
ATTATTATTTATTGCGAAATGAGGTTCAGATCCATTTTCCGGATTGAGATAACATTTTTCGGAATGAGATAACATTTCATTGACAATTCTGCACTCGTAGTGCGCAGTTTTCCCGTCTAACTTAGCGGGAAAAAATTGGATGTCACGAGATCTACAAACCTTTTCGATTTTCCCGCTAAAGCTGGCAGAAAATTGACGTCAAATGGCCCATAGAACAATATAATTTCCCCGCTGAATTCAGCGCCGGGAAATTTGATGCAACGTGACCTGACGTGACGGCAATCGCATCCAATCAGCGCCCGTGCGGGACCCCGGACGTGACGTCATGTGACGTAACGCGCAGGTTTTAAAGCTGGCTAGGAGGCGTTGGGTTGACGAGCCTGTCGAGATGCCGCGAGGAAAGCAGGTAAGGACCAGACAACGCCGCAGAGCCTTGCGCATTGATTGATGTGTGGATACCCTAGGAACAAAGAGACCTTCGTGGAGCGCCGCGAAGTCATAGCGTGACGAAACGCGCCGGGTGGCCGCGGCTCTACCAGAAAGTCCGCGTTGGCACACTCTTCTGTGGGCAGGTCAGGGTTGCAGTAGGTCGTAGTCGTGTGTACAGACAGGTTGCCACAGTTTCCACGATTTATACCGGCAGGAGGCGTCAGGAAACTAACTGGTGAGATCGGCCCGCTGGCGCAGTGCAATAAAGAACAAAAGCTAATTAGCGCAGTGGTAGAACGTCGAACCACGAATCACGTGGTCGTTGGTTCGATTCCCATTTAGAGGCACGTTTGGAATTTCGTTTGTTATTCTTGGTTACCACCCTTTTGTGCAGACTAGTCCTCTGAAGTATACGCGTTACAGATTTCGTAACCGTTTCCGTGGAGTTCCGTCACCATTGCATTATGTGTGTTCCTAAACACAAAAATACAAAAATACTTGCATTGCACATGGATTTTCCTCCTTCCTCGTAACCGGCACACATCATGGTTTCTCGATCACCGGATTGGAGTTGGCGAATGCCTTCAGTAGATATCGTGAGGCACCGTAGGCAAGTCTACCTTCTGAAGAATCGTAGAATCAGGACCGCCTTGAACTGCGCAGGAAGAGAGAGAGAAAAAAAATTTTGAGCAAAGGTAAGCATACATTTATTGTCTTGATCGGTGGTCATCGTGACGAAAGGTACGCACACACATGCCGAGGACTATCACCACCTCGAGGAGCCGGAGGAAATCAGACACGCGCGACGGGACCGTCACCCGGCGGAAGAAAAGGAAACTAGGCACTCAAGTTTCTTGGAACGTCTCAAAAGATGAGAGTGGCAGGCGAGCATGGCGGTAGCTAATCGCGTTGTGGTCACACCTCAGAGACTGCGGCATGATTAGCTCACCACCAGCGTCTGCACTGCTCTACTGCTGTCTTTTGAGACGTTTCCTCTGCAGCCACCGTTCCTTCTACTGAAAGTTCTTCCGATTTGGCATCCACCGCAGTCTCAGGTGTAATACAACATGATTAGCTACCACCAGCTCGCCTGCACTCCCACCGTCTTTTGAGACGTTCTCTGTGTCTGTTCCTTCTACTGAAAGTTCTTCCGATTTCATCCACCGCAGTCTCAGGTGTAATACAACATGATTGACAAAAAGAGGGTAGTGCGAACCCTCTCTGGGATTTTGTTGACGCACGCGAAAAATTTACGGAGCCCCTATAGTCATAAACAGCTTCGCTGTAAAAAAGGAAAAAACGGTTCTTTGTCATGTAACTGCGGTGACGACAGAGACGCTGGACAGTACTGCACACAGCTGCACTGCCGTGTTTAAATTAAACTTATACGTTAACTAAATTTAAGAGAAGGTGCTCGTAGGCCACTACGGTGCCACATGGCGTTATGACGTTGCGTGACACTAAACTCCCGCTAGATTTGGCAAATAAATTTTTCTCTAAATTTAGCTTAGTTATGTTCCCACTATATTTAGCCAGAAAAGTGTTCCGCCGAATTTGGCGGGAAGACCGTGCCGTTTTTCGCGACATAATATCACGTAACACTTCATGTCGTGTGACGCCGTGATTCCCACGCCAGACTTTGGGGGTATCAGAGTGGCACATGATATGACGTCACAGTTTGGCGTGAAGTCGTGCCATGTGGCATATATTTTGCGGGAAAAGTTTTTCTGCTAAATTTAGCGATAAATGTTTGCCACTGAATTTACCGGGATAATTGTGATGTGATGTGACATCCGGTGACACGCGTCATGTCGCGTGACGCCGCTATTTCTCGTCAAAGGTCGATGAGAATCACAGTGTCACATGGGTGACGTGACGCATATTTCGCGGAGAAATCTTCCTGCTATACGACATGCACACAAGCACACACCCCTAAAATCTTCTAATAAAAAACACCGCAAAAAAAACAAAATTGGCTGAAATCGGCGCTGCTGCCGCCACCCTGATTCTCGAAAAAATACGTGAGCATTTCTCGCAGCGGTTATATATAACAAAACTTGGTGAATGCAGCCTCTCTGCAATTTTCAGCGATGTGAACATTCCCGAACTCCTCTTCTTCCTCGTGCAAGCAGATCATTTCACTAAAAGAGATGCTGAAGCGGTTCTGCATTTGAATAAAAACACTTAAAGCCTCTTCATTTGGCCTCCGGGATCACGGATATCGAGATTATATTTTCAATTGGCGGCCCGCAGGCGGCAGAAAATCATTTTCAAAGCAACCGCTCCGGCCCCCTTCTTCCCCAGGTGTTAGTGTCACAAAAGGAGTTTTCTGAATCCCCCGCTCTCGCGCATCCTCAGCGCCTATCAAAGGTGTGCACGCGCCCTCTCGCTATTTTCACAAAGGCCGGAAAAATACGTCACGACTGGTGTCAGTGCGGGGGAATATACCCGGCAAGCTTCTGCATCTCGACGCGATGCCCACACGAGCGAAACACGCTTGCGGTCAAAAGATCCATTTGCGACGTTCTGGTCGGAGCTTTATCCTATTTTTTCGTGATTAGTTACATCTTCAAGGAAAACGAACGTAATATTTAGATTCATGGGATAAAAAATACTACAAAGTTCACTCTATAACTCGTCCTTTTTTTTTTTTTCTCAAGAACTTCTTTAGCTTTTCCTTGCGTGCGCGTGAAGGAGGTACGCGCGACGCGCCTGAAACAACAGAGCCCTTTCTGTTGGCGTATTTATTCACCGCGAACGCGTGCGTTTAATCCTTCGGCGGATAGATCCTGCATAAGGAGCGGGCTGTGCACAGTGTTGCCGAATTGTGGGAAATCTCCCATATTGTGGGAAAAAAGCATGACAGCTTGGAAAAAAGGGAAAACAGAATTTAAAGCATGTAAATTGTGGGAAGACGTTTGTTAATAAAAACTTAACCTGAAATTATGTCATTTTCTTGTCTACAGCGAACAAGAGAAAGGAAGTGGCACTAGCTACTCAGACATTTTGCTGTTTTCGAGAGCTCAATCTGATTCACCACGACTTACAACATCTTGTGCGTGCTGCCAGCCCGCCGGTACACTACTGCCAGTTGGCTGCGTTTTCCTCAACGCTGGGGCTACGCACACATACATCCTCTGCCAGTGCGATAAATCATGCATTTCACTGTGGGTGGCGTTCCTTTCACATCACGAACACGAGCAGGCGATTTTAGTTTAGTTTAGTTAATCGCCCGCTCTTCTCTTTCCTTAGTTCCCCCTGGTTCTTTTAACCAATGTAGGGCGAGGAAAAAGAGGGGGAGTGGGGACAGTTTTTTGAATGACAACCTCTTAGCATTTCGGTATTTTTGCGATACAAATTTCTGCAAAACAAAACATATGTGAGGTGTTGCTGTACCTAAAGGTTCTTGGCATCATGCGTATCTTAAAAACGACTTTTCCCACTAGAATGGTGTTGTGGGGGAAAAAAAGGAGCTTCGCCGCTTGATGCGGGAAACCGAAGTGCCAATGCGGCAACACTGCCCAGTGCACCGTGAAGTACGCCACATATGATAAGGTGATAAGAGGACTACGCGTTAAGAACGGCGTGGCAGGCGCGGCAGGTCGGAGAACAGAACCGCAGCCCGCGTGCGTCCACAGCTCTCCGTAGCCGGCGACAGGAGCCTCCGGAGGCGCTTAAAGCGCGCACTCGCACCGCGCCCGCCATCTGTCGGCGCTAGCGGAAGGTGTTTTAGCCAGTTACCACAGTTAGTGAGGCACACATCCTAGAGCATCAATGTTAACGCAGAAAAATGCAAACATGTTAAAAAAAATACTAAAGATTATGAGACTGACCAAGCGAGCCCCATCCGCTTCCGACGCATGTGAGGTTGGGGAACTGCTGGTCCTCTTTCTCGTGGGGAGACAGATGGGCATCACGTCGCTGTCGGCACCGTCGAAGTCCAGTGGCGTCTCCAACTTTACGAGCGCGTAGTCGTAGTTGATGATCGTCGGGTCCCAATCCGCGGATTTTGACCTGCGTTCGGGAGAGTAAACTTGAGTCACACTGCTCATATATAATCCACGAGACACGGAGTTTCTCGGCAAACGCAACGGCAGACTTATCCGCGGACACGCGTCAGGCATGTTCGAATTAAGCGGATTTGCTTCGTACGTTCGAATTAAGCGGTAGGCTTAGAACATGTCTGCACAGACTTTTATGACGAATGTGGCGTCATTATATATAAATGCATATATACATATATAGACAGTCCGAGAACCCATTTTTTCCGCATAAAAATTGTTCATCGCAGAACGCTCAGTTCTTGCCTCCAAAAGGTAGAGCTAGAGGTCACACCAGATGCCAAAGGTTTCAGCCCGATCCGATGCCTTAATCAAAGTTATAAGTGATTTTCTAAAAATTTCAATGGGAAAATGGCGGCCGACGGAGTTTTCAAACACATGGGCGCTCTATGGCACCAGAAACCGAAAACGGGCAAAAATGAGCTCCATTTTCCCATTGAAATTTTCAGAAAATCACTTATAACTTTTGATTAAGTTATCGGATCGGGCTGAAACTTTGGCATCTGGTCGTGACCTCTAGCTCTACTTTGGGCGGAGAATGAGCGTTCTGCGATGCGTAGTTTTTTTACGCGGGCCGAAAAGTAGGGTTTACTTTTCTCGATCGGACCCTGTATGTATATATATCACTCAGAAAGGTATCATAACGATTTTTCAACTTCTTCCTCTTCAGCTTTAACCCTCAACTCAAAAACGAAATGAGAAATCACGTGGTCGAGGCATGCTTGGGCACTGGCTGTGATGACTCCCAGCTCACCGTGCTTTTCTAAGCACACCGTGAAACTTGTCATTTGTAAGTGATGATAAGTTCCGTCGGGACACCATTGGCCACGAACGGGAATCCAAACATTTGTCGACAGATGGATTGCTGACGAGCGCATACGTCCAAGTGACGCAGCGGCTCGCGTCCAATGCGTGGAGCTGGTTCGGTTGACGTCACATGCCACCAGGCGACGCTTTGACCCCCTGACGTCATTCTGTAGAGATCGTTCAGTCACTCTCGCTACGCTATCCGCAATCCGCAACCACTTCCCCTATAAGTAGCGTCGCGGAACCACCATTCCAAGTTTTAGTAGAACGTTCGCAACCCAGAGTTACGAGAGCACGCAACGCCACTAGTGGTTCTTTCAGACACTAATAAGGCATGTAAGACAAAAAGTTGTAAAGAAACTTTTTGAAATATTTTTTTTATTAATTGTTATCTTTTAATTGATATTTTTCTTTATTTTTTTAAGTAAATTACTTTTATGTTTGTAATTGAATAGAACTCTGACGGCCAAGCTCGTCCAAGCCAATCCGATATGACTCAAGCGCCAACACCATCGAGAGAAATCTTCTAAAATAAATGACAACCACCGTAGCTCTTCTTTTTTGTCGTTGTTCACTGAAACTAAAACGCCCCAGTAATCCCTCAGATTTGCCTGCTCGCTCGGTTCCTTGGTCGGTTCTGTCCTCATGACAAAGCGGCTGAGCCGGAGGCCGCAGCCTTCGCTCACAGCACCATTGATTTCGATGCTTTTAATGCGGAAGCATTAACTGTCCTCATGGAGCGAACCGACGTCAACCTCTTTGTAACGGCGCCAAACGGCACCTAAATCCTTTTTCGAATTGAAGCCAGCTCCCAGCGAAACCACGCGAAAAGCCTGTAATAACGGCACCAGCGGAGTAAAGCTGATGGATTTTCGGCTTCGATCCCATTGGCTGGCGCGCGTCGACGAGGCTTCGATCCTGATTGGCCGCTGCGCGTCAGTCAATGACCGCTCATGTGATGGCGCTACGTCCGTTAGCGCACAATTAACACGCAGCGTCCAAGGCCAGCGCCAGAAGAGCGCGCGCACCGACCGGCGACGAAAAGTACGCAGCAGACGAATATGGGAGCGGACGAGCCGCTTGCATGCTTTCGCATTCACAACTCATAAGAAGTGCTTACGTTTACCTCGAGCCTTTTTTTTTTTTTGCTGGTCTTTTCCCGTGGCTATCTAGCATGTCCGCCATAAATAGCTACCTGCCACAGTCCGGAATGGTTTCTTTGCCGCGGCGGCTTCTCGCAGCAGCGAGATATAACCCGCACCTCAGAGCCAACGATGCGCGATGCGGACCACGAACCGGACAGGCGCGGCGCAGTAGCGGCCATCTTGAGATTGCGTCCCCCGCTGGCCCTGCCTTATCCTCGCCAAGTCTCGCTCTCGCCAGGCTGACGGCTGGCACGCCGCGCTACGCTCCTCGCAATTTTGGCTCAGATAGCGCGCCTCCACTAGGCTTCCACTGCTCTGCAATCTTTCTCGCCAGAGAGAGAGAGATGAAACCTTTATTAGGCCCGAAGAATATGAGCCGGGGGCCTCAGTGCAGGCCCTGTCTGGCGGCGTACCTGCCAGAACGGACTGGATGTACGCAAGCTGCGGGTAAACTTGGCCGGATAATGTGGTTGCCGTGGTCAGCCACCTGGGTTGGGGGGCGGGGAGGACAGGGAGAGGGCGTTAGGGAGGGGTGGGGGAGGTGTGGCAGATCGATAAGATGTGATGGGTATTTCTGGGCGGTCGCCACAGTGGATGCAGGGGGAGGATCCTCAGGAGCAGACCTCGTGGAAGGTGGGATGCGGGCTGGGGTGAGAAGAGTGTTACTTGGGCGTTGCGGAGGATGGTGCCTTGGTGGCGTGTGAGGTGAGGGTGAAGGGGGGAAAGACTCGAGGGGCTTGTCTATATGACTCGAGAGAAGGTAAGGCTGCGGGAAACGTCTGGGCAGATCTGGGATGTCGGGTGCCCGGTGGCTGCGCGCGGGCGAGTAAGTGTGCTTCTCTGCTGCCCGGCATGCTCCCCATGACCTGGGATCCTGACGCCGTCCTCAACGGGTGATAGTAGGTCTGCGCTCTATTTGCTCTGCGTGATGGCAAGTGGAAGCGAGTTGCGTGGCGAGTCGCCGGCAGGCGGCCACAGGAGTCGGTGAAGTCGATGGGAACAGTCGAGGTAAAAGAGCCTGCGGAGGCGGCAGTGATAGCCGCTGCAATGGCGTGTAGTTCCGCCAAGCATGGGTCCATGGGAGGAAGAACGGCGGTGTATTGTTCTGAAATGATGATCTGCGACCTCTATGGCACGTGCCTGTATCAGTCATACCGGCAGCTGTGCAGAATTTGTGCGATGAGGAGTGCGGGTAGTGTAAAGTGTAAAATTTTTCGCTAAAAGCGCGCGTGCCCAGTAGCATAGTCGCCTAGTGTATTGGCGACGCGAACGATCAAAAGCGTCGCTGTGGTCGGCCCACCACAATTGGCCGAATGCTGACTATGACGTCAGCAAAGGATTTCCCAGCGACGCAAATAAGAGGAATGTAAGAACTTCAACTTTGACGGTGTTGGCAGTGTTGCTTTGAGAGCGCTATGATTTCAGGCTTTCACCATGCTCATTACAAACACCATCGAACTTGTTGTTCACAAGGTAATGACGTCACGAAAGGTAACCAAACGAGGGCGCCACCGAAACATCTCGCCGCTAATAGCGAAGCGTGAGAGCCAAAACGATCTACTAAGACCCCCTAATGTTCCCGCAATTTTAGCCGGGAAATCGAGAAAACGTGTTGGCATAAAAGTCTCGTGAAGTATGGTCAGGTGACCATATTGACGTGACGTCGGTCATGACCTCCCGTGTTGGTGTGTAGTTTTTGTTTTATTTATATATTTTTTTCGTATTGACCGATTTTTTGTTTTCGCGCATAGGTGGATACGAAGCTTACTTCTGAAATTGTCACTCTCCTCTCGCCAGGATCCTCCTGCTCAGTATTATACTCTCCGGATCACGATTGTGTAGCTCGACGGGACCTTTCGGGTCTCTGGAAGAAAACAAAAACAAAACACCCGCCCGCTTAGACGTACCGTCATATATCTTTTCAAAAGTGTGCGCTATCTAGAAGCTGCTGCGTAGTGTTTCAGGCTTTGAGCGAAAAGACAAGTAAGCGAAATACAGTTACAGACCTACGTTTAATAAATACGTAAAAAACCCAGTGCCGTTACCAATACAAAGCTTAACGCACGTCACTTCTGCGTTACATTTTGATTTCACAAATTAAAACGCTTTACTGCTTGTGGGAGCGAGAGTCCGCCACCACGGCCAGAGGCCGCTGCCGACCGCCCAAACTGGACAACATCTGAGGCGCGCAACAGCACACGTAGGACAGTGATGCAGAAGCCTATAAAAGACGGCACACGCCCACAGAAGGGGGAGACGGACCGAGGTCACGGAGGCGTGTAGTTCGGAACGCTACGGCAATGTTTTACGTTGATACTAACAACCCATTCCTGTTACTCTAATAAATGTAGTTTCTTGTTATGGAAACCCCGGCTTCGTGTTGTTCCTCCCGGATGGGCATGCAGCAAGGCAACCCTACCACATGCTTTAATGTTAATGGACGCATAAGCGCAATATTGCACGAAGATACTTGACATGATTACCTCTATCTATTTTATGGTTCCAGCTAAATACTCACAACAAAAAACGCGCGCATATATATGAAAAAGTTTGAAAGAGTGTGGGATCAGTGCAAGTCTACACATGAGTTGTAAAGTAACCCAGTCGCGGGTAAAAACGGGACGAAAAATACAAAGCTCCAAATTGTCCGTCCCGTTTGTTCCCCCGCACCTGGGTTACCATGTCAGTATATTGAATCGCCTCGCCCCGCACACCTGGTTTAGTCTCTGATACCTTCGCGTGCCTGGGAACATAAAAGAATTACACCATCTTCCCGAGGGGAAGCATGGGGTGATGCGGAGCATCGTGTTGGTTCCGAGGAAAGAGTCAGTTGCGTGCTGACGTCGAGAGATGGCGCTCACCGACTGCCCTAGCGTAACCCCCTACGCGAGCCTTCTTCGTCGCGGCTCGCGGCAGAGAAACTTGGAACGCTCGCCGCTCGCCGTATATTTTTTTCACACTTGAAGGAGAGAAGACTAGAGGAGGAGAGTTGCGCGTGCGCGCGCGGTGTGAGTAACAATCGAACGCACGCGCAGTGCACGCAGCTGGTAGAGAGAGAGAGAGCGGAGAGAGTAACACGCAGCTTTTGGAGAGGGAAGGAGGAGAGTTGCGCGTGCGTAGTGTGGGTGCGGACTACGACGCCGCGGGACATAGACCCGAGCAAGAGATGCTCCGCATCTAAAAGCATTGATGTGCAGTTTTTTTTTGTGTCTCGGGAAAAAATACGTAAGAGGTTACGTGACCACGTCACCCGTTACTCGAAATAAGTGTGTAACGTAAGTACGTACGTTATGAGTTACTGCTTTGAAAAGTAGCGACGACTACATTACTGCGTCACGCAAAAAATATTAACACATTACAGTTAACGAGTGTTGACCGGGGTCACACTGCTCTTACATGATACAAAAGACGGTCTGTAAACAAGAGTCACCTCAATATCCGTGGTTCGAATTCCGCGTGCCCAAGTTTCCTCCTCGCACTCGTTGGTGTGCGGCATTCGAAGCACGGATCTCGCGGGGACTTGAGTTCGAATCTGTGTGCAGACCACGGTGGTGCAGACTGTATTTTGTATGAGGTATAAGCGGCGTGACCCCGGCTTTAGTTACCACTGCTGCTGCTGCTGCTGCGCCAAATATCCGAGTCTGCCATTGTTCGGGCACGCAGTATTAGGATGGCGGCCGCAAGTGTTGCTTGATGGGGTTTTGAAAAGAGTCCATTACAATATAGGTACGATAGCACTAATACGCATTTCCTCCTACTACTCAGAACCTGCTGATACTCAACAGACGGAAGGGAAGGGGGGGGGGGCTGTATTATACTTTTTACATCACGTCTGAAAGAGGAGGAGGGGAGGGTACGGAGGAGGAAGAGGGGAGGGTATGAAAGAGGAGGAGGGGAGGGTACGGAGGAGGAGGTGTGGTGGGGCCCTCCTCCTCCCCCTCCTCCTAGAAGCGTCACCGGCAGCCACATTTGTACAAATATATATTTCTTTCTCAAAACGTTTAGCACGGTGTATCGCAAAATCAAAATACCTGAAAAGCTTCGCTCTAATTCCGCATTTCAGAGATTTACAAACGTCTTTCCTTGTTTTCAAAGCAGGCTCCTACGGAAGTTTTCTTGAGTTGTTCTAGTAGCATTGTGTGAAACGGAGCATAGCGTGCATAGATTTACGAGAATTTCCAACTGCCCGGCCAAGGGTCACGTGGTTTGCGGGCAGCGTATGCAAGGCGAGCTGCGAGATAGGCAACGTTACTAAAACCTCAGTTGGGAAACTCACCCTTGGAACCTGGGCCACTGGCGTCCACCGAGACCGAGCTAAATACGATAACAGCGCCACCCTTTAGCGACAAGTTGAAACGTGAAAGCTGCTTTACATAGCTACTGCGAGATGGCCCTGCGATATGGTGCCACCGGCCCTTGCCCGACTCGACGTGCAGCCGTGCAGTTCCCGGAGTGGACGCTGCGAAAGAAATGGCGGCGTTGCGATCGCCATTAGCTCGGTTCTCGAGTACGGATCGGAGCCACTTTCTTAAAGCAGGCTCTATGGTAGTTTCCCAACTGAGGGGTTCTAGTAACGTTGGAGATAGGCGACGAAAGCGTCGATCGCCTGCAAGCTGTCTCGGCATCTCCGCCTGCTTTACTCCTCGCCACGTGACGACGGAACGAATGCGCACTTGCGA
The DNA here is from genome assembly GCA_037355805.1 of Ixodes ricinus. Lineage (NCBI taxonomy): Eukaryota > Metazoa > Arthropoda > Arachnida > Ixodida > Ixodidae > Ixodes > Ixodes ricinus. The sequence goes on from JAZHYW010000166.1 coordinate 11,122, forward strand.
CCACTCTAGCCAAAAGGCGTCCGCCATTAATTGGCGGACGCCTTTTGGTTTAAGTTTTCTGCACTCACCCGACGAGACAGTGCGCCGCTGTGGCAACCCACTGGTTGTTGATGAGGGAGGAACCGCACCATTGTTGCCAACCGTCTCCGTTCTTTTTCTGCAGAGCGACGAGCCAGGGGAACTCGTGGGGCACGCCGTCTTCACCGTTGATGATCTGGGCGCTCGGACCCTGGGCCCTGGCTTCGACGGCGTCACTCGGACCACGAACACCGCATTCTTGGTGTCGCGTGATCGAAAGAAGAAGAAAAAGTCACGCAGTTTTAAAGTCATGAAGCTTGAAGGCTTTTGGCATTCATATATCGGGTGGCACAAGCGAACCTGACGCTGTAAAACGAGCCGTAAAATTCGGTCATCCACATAGGAGGCTTACACTTGCAGAGTATGTGTCGTAAGCAGGTCAGTTTTAACGTGTCATATTTTGAAGGCGTAGTTCTATCTTTGTAAAGAAATGAGAGTGATAAACTTGCCAGAGTCAACACTGGTGGCGTTTGCAGATGACAGAGTTAGCGACGCTATGAATTTGTGGCAAAATGCCTCGACGGGCACAGCGAGCAGACGACGCACTCTGTTCATTCATCGCCGCGCCTATCGGGAGATGGCGCCACGAGTGATAGCGTCGCTCACTCGGTCGTCTGCGAACGTGCCCGACCTTCACTCTGGCAAGATTTTTTGTTTTCATATTTTTACGGAGAAAGAACTGCACCTTGAAAGTTTACACGGTAAAACTGACCTGCTCAGTGCACATTCGGTGAATGAGCGTGCCCAAACAGTACGGTGGCGGACAGGCGTCGATACGGACTTTCGAAAAGGGTCTATTGGCTAATAGTACCACCTTATCCGACAGATGTAGTAATGGCTTTGAAAAATATACCGTTCCCAATCTCAGTACTTACGATCAGACTTGTGCTCGTTACTTGAAAAATGTAATGGATTACAATTACAAATTACCGAGCCTCAAATGTAATGGATTACCGTTACAAATTACTTTCGCTGAAAAGTAACGGATTACTTTACTCGTTACGTTACAAATTACTTTCACGTTACTTTTTCCGTACACTTATCCAGAAAACAATAGAAACAATTTTGATATTTTTTCAAAAATGTTCTGCAACACTACTTTTCATTTCTCATACGCCCGTATTATGGTAGTCCTTGTAAAAATAAAATATTGTATTTAAGAGAAAGAGTGTAGGTGCACTCCGTTCACCTGTAAGCTGACAAGGCACCGAAAGCTGCAACCACACCCGCCATCCCGCTAGCTTACGGCCTCCGGAAATGATCCCTGGAATTGTGCAGACAAAGCTAGCGGTGCGCATGCTCAGTAGCAGCGTCTACCTCCGCTACGAGATTCGGAGCTAAAGAAGCGATCTACGAAAGCTCCCTTTTGACTCGGGTGTTTCGCCTGTTATTCACAAGAAAAGAAAAACTTGGTTCTAACGTTACAATGTATAGCCAATGCAGAATGCAGGTGTCCCAGCTTACCTTGATGTGTTTCCGTAGATTAGAGTTTGTTGTTCTTGCTGATGACAATGTGTTTGTTTTTTTGGCAAGCAAAGTATGCACTGAAACTCTAGGTTTCCGTTCTCCTTAATGCCCTGAATTTTGAACATCTCATTAAGAGATGGCCATGGAGACGACGGACACTCCATGACCGAAAACTCGACCAGTCAGAGAAAAAGTGGCGGTTACGGGTTATCGATCGTTCATCGGTTCTCACTTTCATACCAATATTCGTGGAGGCCAGGGGAGGGGAGGGCATAGAGAGCGAGAGAAGCGGTGGCCATCGGTCTCACAAAACAATAGAGGATCACACCACTTTTACGCGTCTCTCTCTCTCTCTCTGTCAGCACTCCTTAGATGGCCTAACCCCCCCCCCCCTCCCCTTTATGTTGACAGTTGACTGTAAAGTGAGGAGTGGACTCGACCACCATGCCCAGACAAGTAAACCAAAAGAAGTATCGTCCGTACCCTCGAAGACGATGCTCTTAGCCTCGCGCCGGGCGCTTTTCAGCCGTGCCTCAAGAGCGTGCTAGAATACAGTAGCGCACATCAAAGACAAAGAGAATTCGACCTCCTCGCGCGAGGCTACATCGTCTGTTACGCGAGTTGTGAACCCGCGAATCGAGGGGGTACGGACCCGCGTTTGATGTCTGTGCAGGTGGCGGGAGACGTCGAAGAAGTTGGAAAGGGTGAAACGGTGTAAAAGACAAAAACAAATAAACACGAAGAGCTTTCTCCTGCCCGGGAGAAGAAGAAAAACACGATGGAAGGCGACGGAGAGCCTACTCGGCGTTGTCTTACTTGATCTTTGTCTTTCGTATATTTGTACATGCCTTGCCCGTTTTTCTAGTGGTTCTAGTGACCGGTCATACAAAAAATCGTGTTTTCTTTTCGGCTATTCTCCCTTCCTGATGTTTTCTATTTTGTTGAACTTGCTCTCTTTATGCTGCTGAATGTTCTGCTCGTATTGCTCCAGTTACTGTATTATGCTCATATTTTTTAAAAGTAACGAGTAATTAAAGTAATCTGTTACCAATATTTTGTAACGAAATTACATTACAAATTACTTCCGAAAAAAAGTAACGTGGCAATTACAAAATTACTTGAAAAAGTAACGGATTACTTCCCAGTCGCTTACGATGCTGATATCACTAACCGCCTATTGATGCAAAGCGTTATTTTTTTATTAAAAGCAGAATTTCGCTATCTTTTGTTTGATACCCTGACCCCCCCCCCCTAATCAATGTAATGTTATTGCCGGGCCTTTAATTAAGGGTGAAATGAATTAAATGAAATTAAGTTTTATAATTCGAATCTACTCACCAGCCGCGGAAGACACTCGAGATGTAGCAACCAGCATAGAAATTACAGCCGCAATGATAGCAGCCATTATGAATTTTATAAGCGCGTGACTTCTTACGCTCTCCGTAAAAAAATGTTTTAAGGACTCGATCTAGTTTATCTCGGGGAACTCTAAATCGTGATGACTCACTCCCAATGACACTCGTTGAAATGTCGCATCAAGTGCATTCCGAGTGTACAGTAACTCGGTTTATATCCACGCTACATGTGCACCTGACAAGTTCTGAATACGATCAACGTTACGTTACCAAGTATGACATATTGAGTGCCTCATGCCAAGCTGCGCCTTTACCATCGAGTTGTTTTTGAAACAGTGCAGCCCCGGTGAAATAAATGGAACGTCAGTTGTTTGATGGATCATTCCAAGTCGCAGCCCAGGATGCGAAAATTACGGACCGCTCTGGTGTTCCACTCTGCAGGTGCACCTATAGTGTGTGCTCTAGTGTCCCGGAATTCTAGAGTGTCTTCAACTGGCATGTGTAGCGTCCCCATTCCGCCCAGGCATCGAAATGGTTCCGTAGGGCCGCAATTGACGTCCCAGAACGCGGAGTGTCACGCTGTCGGATGTCGCGATCCCTGGCGGTAAAGAGTAAAATTTCGGGGGGGGGGAGGGGGAATGAGAAGCACGAGCAAACGCGAAACCGAAAAGCCATTGTTTTGTTTTTGCCGTTTTGTTTTGACAGGGTACGACACAGTCGGAGATGGCCGTTTCACGGCACCATAACGAGTTGCAGGAGTAGCAAGCGCGAATCGTCGGCGAGCGTCTCCAAGCTTGCTCGAACTCATACCCAACACCCCTAGAAGAAAGGGCCCGTCATGACGTCATCGTTCGTGGATCTCCAACGCGCCCTTAGCGGCAAACACGCTTAACTTGGTAAAGAGTCAGGCCTTTTCTTCTAGGTGGTATATTGCCTACTCAAGCTATTCTCCTCGCCCATCGATGCCACTCGCAAGCGCGCATGTGCCCAATCTTCGAATCTAGGGGAGGCCTACGCCATTGAACTGCAAACGCTGTCCATAATTTGAGCTGCTCTTAAATGTAGGCTCTCGGGTACATGTTGACAAGCCACATACGACGGTAAAAACTATAATTTTTTTTATGTGTATCATTGAAAGCGAGTTGTTTTCGAATGTTCGCGGCCTCGGGTGAAGGAAACAGGTGGCAGCATTTTGATTAATAGCTCCTAAGCCACAGGCACCGCTTGCGTAGGCTCTCCATTTCAACGGGCCAAAAACGAGTCATTTCAAGTGCATCGCGTGGAAAAACAGCAATCATCAGCAAGTTTTTTTGTTTTTTTACAAGCGTGTATTTTTTGTGAAAGGAACTTGTGTTATTATTTTGATTGATGATTCGAAATCGCAACCATCAGAAAGAAAAATCAAGAAAAATCAAACACCCCAGTTGTCACTGAGTATTTCCTCCGTTGAATACAATACAGTACAATAAAATAAACACAAAACAATCTTTATTAGCTTCTTAGAATCCAGTTCAAATGTAAATCCCAGATAAGTCAATACTGGCTTGTGTGTAGGACGTGACAGATTCCTCTGCATTTTGTTTTATTAGAGAATTATGAAACTTTCATTAGAGCGCGACATTGCAGAAATAAATGGTGTTTCTAGCTCCATTTTATTCCAATGATTCATTAAGCAGCAGCACTGTAGAATATATATGTTGGATTTTGGCATTACTGACGTCACGTGGTTAACTGTTATTCAACTTATCGAAGCGGACCAATTCTTTATGGGTGTTTTTGTTTACTTCGTTCAAGTATCCACGGTCTTGACAGCTTTTTTTTTGGAATTTTATTTCTCTTCAGGTAATTCCTTAAAAATCTTGCGTACATAAGAAGTTCTTGTGGCCTCTCCATATTTCGTATAAACAAATGGTTCAATAAATTTTCTATTTGGTTTGAACGTCCTTCCTTTGGAACATTTCCACGTTATGTTTTGTTGTTTAAAAAATGTTTTATAAGTCATCATACTTCGTCCGGTTTCTAAAAAACAGCATTCTTAGTTATTTACGCATATATTTTGCAGATCAGTTTCTTTACTTAGTAACCCATATTTCTGGCTATCCTTTTGTGGGATCGATTCTATTTTTAGTTGCAGATATTTGGCACAGAGTCCGTACACTGTAGTTCCATTATTGAATGTGTACTTGTCGAGTGAATTGTATATCATTCTGGGTATGAACCGAGGACCAGATCCTGTATTGGATACATCTGCCATTAATGTTCCTTATTTTGTTTTTACAAATCTGTTCTGTGTAAATATCTTATTTAAAGGACATACTGAACCGAAATTTGAAATTTTCAAATTTCGTTCGGAAATGGGTCAAGCATGACGTGTAATAACCGTAATTCATAATCGCAGGTTTGTATTTTGAACGATTGGCTATATTTTTCGTTCCAAACGGTGCACTCGAGCGAGCGCTCGAAGAGAAGCGAACGGAGGGCGCGATGCGTCATGGGATATCCGGCGCAAACAAAAACAGAAAGAAAAGTTTCCCCGCATTCGTGACGTAGCAAGGCTGGCGGGATTATGAGCTTTGCCCTTGGTGGCGTTGTCAGCGTTGTGGTGGTGTCAATAGCGTCATCGCGTTACAACCGAGCCGTTCGAAGTGCCCGTGGGGTGACGAGCGTGTGGCTGGCCCAAGAAGCACGTAGCTTCCACAGCACTGTCAGCTTAGGGCTGAACGGGGTGGGAAAGCAACTTTTGTCCGAGTTTTGAGCGACTGGCTAATCTTCTAGGGGGAGAATGGCTGCATCCGGCTGCACAAACGAGGGTCCGAGAAAGAGGAGAGTCCACCCTTTCCGTCTTCTTGGACTGTTTGGTTCAATTCGCGATTTGTGAGTTGGGGAGGAAAGCTAAGAAGGAAAATGTTGAAATGCCAAAGAGCGGCGTTGCGCCAGAGGAATCTGCTACGTCACGACTACGTAGCAGATTCCACAACGTTGCTAGACTACCTCCCAAATAGGCTCCGCATGCATCCACCAGGTGCACATTGGAAGATCGTTTATTTAGCTTTAAAATTAGTTTTCTTGTGCCTTTCAACGGAAGACTGGTGTTTTTGAGGTTAGGGTGCAACATGCAACACATTCAAGCTAGAAAATGAGCGCTGAAATTTCGTTTCCTACACCTTTAAAGGGACACTGAAGTGCTGTTTGAAAAGCCTGTTTTTGAAAGCATATCGTTTGTGGGGTCAATGAAAATGACCAGTTCTAGACGGCAAAACGCTCCAAGTAAACTCGCAGCAATAGAAATACGCAGGCACTATTTCCTCTTGGGGAGTCCATCCTGTCCCCACCACTTCCATAAAATTCAACCAATAAAAATATTTAATTTCGTGGAGATTCCGAAAGTTACTAATATTGCTCTTTTTAGACACATGTACTATCGTGGACACTGTTAGCTATAACACGGCAGCGGCGGCCGTCCCGTACCCCCAGCGCCCCATAGCAGGCGCCGTCCGAAACTCCGCGCATGCGCCGTGTGGCGAACTCGCTCTTCCCGCCTGCGAGCACACCTCGCTTTGTCGTCTGCTAGGCACAGAGCAGACGACGCCACAGGGCTTACCAATTTTCGCTGAACACGGTTCAGCGAACCACCGCGTAAGAGGTGCTTACTGTTGATTCCCTGACTCCGCTGGCTAAGGATGATCATCGCCACTAAATGTAATATCACGATAGATTAAATTTTTTAATGGGACAAACTTGCAGTTATACTCCTTTTTCACTTTAGGTCTAAGCGCAGTGGTCGCTACGAGACGATAGGGCCAACCAGGCAGCGACAAAAGCACACATTTTGCACCTTATTGGGTCCCCCGGTGCTGCACTCCGTGACGTTGCACCTTTGCCGCTATTTGATTGGCTCTGTCGTTTTGTAGTGCACGCTGCGCTCGGACGTAAGGTGAAACGGAGTATAACAGTCTATTTCTGCATCACACCTGCTGCGCTCATACTGGTTTGCGAACGCATATCGCCCAAAAATGCAAGTGCAAACGCCTGTTTCTAAAAAAAAAAACACAAAAAAACGTAGACAGGGATAATGCCCTAATGACTCTGCAATCTGCCCTAATAAAAAATCGCTGGTTGAAAATGAGTTTGCGACCATTTCGCTATGGCGAGGGCACCAGACGAGCAGCACTGTGGCATCGCCTGCTCTGCGACTAGCCTATACTCGTTCCACCTTCCGTCCAGACGCAGCGGATGCTACGAGGAACGGGACCAATCAAGCAGCGTCAAAAGTGCAAATCACTAGGCTTGTTCTGTTTAGGATTGGTTCAGCGATGAAAAACACAGACAGAAACATTACGAACACCATGATGGTGCCCTTTTGACGCTCTCTGATTCGTCATATAATCTCGTAGCATCGGCTGCGTCTGGACGGAAGGTGAAACGAAGTATAGCAGACGACAAAGCGAGGGTGTGCTCGCAAACGAGAAGAGCGAGTCCGCCACACGGCGTATGCTCGGAGTTTCGGACAGCACCTGCTATGTGGCGCTGGGGGTACGGGACGGCCGCCGCTGCCGTGTTATAGCTAACAGTGTCCACGATAGTACATTATATTTTAACAACAACGTCGAATCTTAGGATGTAGGTGATGCAATGCAGCTATTACTGTTTGAAAACGAGCCCACGATGTTTTCTCCTTGCCTTGTTACGCGGGAGTGACGTGCCCGCGCGGCGAACGCGGCTCCGTTGCTCCGTCAGATCCGTCGTCTCGCCGGCCCCGCCGCGAGAACGATGAGGAACCGGGTTTCTTCCCGAGGCTCCCACTTCATCCCGTTCTCGAAGCAAGGTTCGCGAAGACGCGAATGGTTACGTTGCGCCGGGCAAGAAAACAACACCGAGGACCTCCTCCACATTTCTCGTGTCTGTGCGGACAACTTCGAGGCATCCGCCAGCGGTTACCGTAGTTGTGGACGCGACCAGTTTGCTTCTGTTTACCGTCGCCGATGGGGACCGAGTGAGTGCTGGTGATTTTTGTGAGTTTTATGAACGTTGCATTATGCAGCAGTCTGCGTGACGTACCTGTTCGAACTCAGGGTGGTAGAAAAGAGAACCGTGTTATCTGACCCGCGTAGAGAAACTACGCATCGTAGAAAACTGAATATCGCGGGGTTGGTAGTGGTAGTGATGGTGCGTTTGCTGAGCACGCCGTTACAAGAATCAAAAGTATACTACAACTTTATTTGTACTCAGTGGGGGCGAGATGGGGCGCCGGCGGCCAGTCCGACGGTTCTCGGGGCACCGCCGGCGCTGCGCTGGGCTTGGGGCCCGCCGGCCTGGGGTTGAACACACTCGAGTAGGATGTGTTCGACTCTAGCTTGGCGGGTCCAAGGTGAAGACACACTGAACTTTGGACGATCCGGACCGCTTGGCGGTTCTCCCGTGTACATGTTGTAAAAATACAAATAAATATTACAACAACAAGTGTGCGTGAGTTAATAATAATAATAATCTTTATTTCCAGACATGCATGTGTCTGAGGGGATGCGGCAAAAGAACACAAAAGAAAATTCGGCACAGGCAGATTAGACTGCTTACGTGTGGGAATGCGAAAGCATTGTAGTCCCTTTTGTGAAATGTTTTCGATTTATGTTTTAGACATGCATTAAAGTTCTTTCTGCTGATTCGGTGTGTGACGCGCGGGAGGCAGCGCGCTCATTTTATACACTCATGATGTGGCGCCACCTCCTCCCCATTGGCTGCGCCGTCACGTGCCCAATGACTCACGCACAAGGCAACACCTTTAGTCAGTCAAATGGCTGCGACGTGACGTGTGCAATGACGCACGCACTAGGTACACCTTTAGTCATCCAGAACCGTGGAGCCGCCGTGGCTTCGGGGAAGCGTGCCCGTCTCGCACCCCGGAGGCCCGGGTTCGATTCCCACCCTGACCGAAATGTACCAAAGTTTCTTTCCAAAGCCATTAATTTATTTTGTTTACAGGAACCTCCCTGAGAAATTTGACCTCAATCCGAACATTTTTGTACGTATTTTGCTCTTTGCGCCGTCGGCCATTCTTGGTACCATCACTCGGTCACGCCGCCGACGACGCCGGACTTTGGCGTAATGGGGCAAATAATCTTTTCGCATTAAAAAGTCTTCTGACGAGGCCATCAGCCCCTTTTTACAGCAGTCAACGGTGTGCAGGACCAGTGTGATCATAAAAAGCAATTATACAAAAAGATATTCAAATTTACATTAGCTAAGCATCGTAATCACAATAATTAATATCAACGTCATCAAAAGTTTCAAATAGAAATCATTCACATTGACATTACTGAGATCACATTCATTAACATACAATGTCAGCGTTAATGTAAAATTCTCCATTTCTGTTGCATTCAAACAGAAAATATATATAAAGATACACGAAAGACATTGGTATATTTTTTTCAACATCAAATTATCAATAAAATTAATTATTAATAAAAAAAAGTATCAAAAGCACTATAAAAAAACACTTCGAAATCTGCTACCCACTCGCGGAACAATTTTGAAGTTTAGGTCACTGGGGCTAAAAAATACGCTTTTACTCTTTTCTTGAACATGCGGATTCTTCGACTTTGGCGTACTATTTCAACAATATTGGGGTGGTTATTTATAAGGTCAGATAATTGGTAATCAAGTTTATTCAAACTATCATCAAAATGATGAGTTATATAGAGCGCCTCTCTGAACACCCGTCTTGAAAAACAAGATTCTGCTATTGTTTGTTTTATCATAAATCAAAATGCAGTCAAAGACTACAAGGTACACAAGCACAAACACGCATACTAAAAGCGCATGGCCACGGTGCATGGTTGGCGCTCGATTGATTTAACCGGTGACAACAAACGCACTAAAAGACGTCGAGCTCTGTGACGTAGTGTGTTTTTTGGCTCTGCTTGATTGGCCTCATTGACCTGTTATGTCGGCTGCGCTCTGACTTACAGCGAAAATGAATTTAAATGTTTATGTCGTGCAAAAGCTCTTTCGTTCACGAAATGCTGACAAGGCATGTCTTATATGTGTTCTTTATCGTTTGATAACATTCTTCACTGATTGACTGAATATGTTTTTAATTCTTGAATAGTTAAAACGATAGCTACTGGCTCGTGAGCCTCTAACGAAATCGCTTTGCCAACCCTGCAGCGCGGAACAAAGCTAGGCATCAAAGAAGAAAATTCGCCCAACTTGGCCCTCTCGCACGGGTGAGCCAAAGTCACTGGATCTTGAAAAGTAGCGCCAAGCCCCCGTATGGTCGCCATTTTGGTCCGTGAAATGAGCAATTTCTCCCTGACCGCTCCGTTCTTGATGAGCCGATCTAAATTGGCTGGTGACGGGTAGCTTTATGAAGACGTTTTTTGTATACCGCCAGATTTTGGTTATCCCCACACCGGTGGAACAAGCGTACATCTTCCTGACACCACTCACATGCTGTTTCGGTGCTTGGAGGCACTGAAACATAAATTTACTTTCTTAAAATACGCAAGAAGAACAAAATAATTATGAGAGATCCGTGGAGATTGGCATGATTGATAAGTTGATTGCATGCAGAGTGCCAAAGATGATTATATTGGCGAGGAACGCTTCTGGTACGATGATGCTCCATGGTGATCTTGGCGCGACTGGTTTAGAACGACCTCCCATGGAAACTTCGAAGATTTGAATGGACCGAGATGGCGATTTCCATGGCAATGCAGAGCTTGGCTTGTGGATTGTAGAGCCTGTATATACTGAACATAACGCGTTTTCAGTTTTTGGTTTAGTTCTAGTCATGACACCACTGTTGTAAAAAAAAATTTTCTTACAAAGATTGTATCTGTTTTCGGTCCAACGTTCTCTTCGTCTACAGCCCCGGACCTGGTCGTCTCTGGATCGGGGTTGCTTCAGGCGCGGCCATGCACCTCGGTGTCTCCCCCTCAGCCAACGAAGGCTCTGACCTTCGATGTCTCCTACCCGCCGGGCGCGTCTGTGGATTCCATCCTTTACGCGGCCACGGGCATTGTCAGCACCGCCGAATAAGCTTTCTGTGCAGCACCTGGGAGCATCCGCAACTTCAAATTGTCCGTCACCTCGTCGTCGGCCATGAGCCTGCGTCGTCAACGCCGGCGCCCTGAGACATCGGTGGAACCCCTGTTCTAATCGTCCCCGTTGGACCGCAAGCAACATTGGCATAACATGCCTCTCTTCTTGCCGGTCTACGCGTCAAGAGCGAAGCACTCGCCACTGCCGTCGCACCTTACGGGAAGGTCCTGGACATCCGCTTTGGAGTGAACCCTACCCTGCGGACGGTCACGCGCTACATACGCCTGGAGATGGCAGAGTCGACGCCCGTCCCGAATTTCCTCCGCGTCTCCGGCCATCGGGCAACCTTTGACTACCACGGCCTTCGACGCGTATGCCGACGGTGCCAGCGGGAAAGCCACATCAAGGCGGCCTGCAATGTGCCGTACTGCACCCTCTGCGCCGCTCTCGGCCACGACTCCGCCGGATGTCGCGCGGCCGGTCGCGGGACGTTGCGGAGCGGCCCAAGCGACGGTGGACAGCACCCAACGTCACACCTACTCGTTCGTGCTCGGCCAGAGCCTGGACGAGTTCCCCTTCACCCGCAGCGTCGAACGCACCCGCCCCGACAGCCGCCGTCGGCCCTACCGAGTCTACCGTGCCCTCCCCCGTCCGAGTCCATCGAGACAACCTCGCCTGGAGCTCGATGTGACGACACCGCAGCCCGCTCCTCTTCGTCCCGTCGCTCGAGCCGTTCCTCACCAACATCGACCGGTGCTCCCTGGTGCGTGGCCTCCCTCTCCCCGGCAGCGACGAGGTGGAAGGCGACTGCGTACGCCGACGACATCACACTTTACCTGCGCGATGCTGACGACCTTGGCGCGGCGCTTGAGGTCAACCGGCCTCCCCGCTCCCGGCGACTGACGTGGTGAAGATTCCAGGCGTAACGTACAACGCGATGGGAACCCTCGCCCGAGATGTGGACCCACCTCGCGCGCGACATCACGGCAAGTGTGGATCGTGCCCGCGACCACGCTCTCCCCATGGCCGAGCGCCGGTACCTGGCCCACTGGGTGCTCTGCGGGCGTCTCTGGTACCTAGCGCAGGTGGTGGTACCACCGCGAAGCTTCACCAGATAAGTGCGAAGTTCTCTGTTCAGATTATTCTGGATGGAGAAGACCGAGCCTCGTCACCTGTCAAGTGCTGTCCCTCCCAAGCGAGAAGCGAGGATGGAGCTTCCCTGCGTGGATGGCACGCTCCGGCGCTACTCCAGCTCAAGACCATGCTCATGATCAGGGGCCGGATTAAGGTACGGGCTAAGGGGGCTGCAGCCCAGGGCCCCCGACTCTCTGGGGGCCCCCAAGCTCGTACAAAAAAAAAAAAAAGAAACCTAAAAATATTTTGGAAAGCGATGTTGCTTTGCCGCAGCATTCGAGAAAAGTGATATACAAAGATAATGGCGATGTCAGCGAGGCCAAACGCGCACTTCGCGTAGCACACTCCTATCCCTGTACAAAGCCGGCCCTTTGGGTGGGTGACCGGCCCCTTAGGATGCTTGTCCGCTTTCTTTTGAAAGCGGCTTCGAGCAAACGAAGAAAACACGCGAGAGGCCCCACGATCTAAGCTTTTTCGCTCCTGTTTTTTTTTTTTTTTGTCAGGAAGGGAAATGTCATAAACACCTACCCCTTCACCCTACTCGGGCTCGTGTCTCGTGCGCGCAAACACGTGTTTTTGAGCAGCGCTTACACTTTGAAAGTGCGGCCTTCGACGCTGCTGGGGAAGGGAACAAAGCTGCATGACGCCTACGCGGTGGTCTTGCCGGAGGTCTCCTTAGTGTAAATTAGACGGGAATGGTAAATTTTTTTTTGTATTTTGAGGCTACTTTCTATTGATTAAAAAATAAAGAAAACTGCAGTATTTCCCAGGTTCATTGCCTTAACCAGAAATCATCATCATCATCATTGTCGCCATCATCATCATCATTAGGGCCCCTGAAGCGTCCTTTAGCCCAGGGCCCCGAAATGCCTTAATCCGGCTCTGCTCATGATCCTAGACGAAGCTGAGAACCCGGCCAGATCTCTCGCTCTCTACTTCGTGGGGCACTCCCTGCCGAGACCTGCTCTCTGGACCTCACCGGCCCGTCGGGGAGCCTGTGCTCAGACACCACCCCCGGCTTACTGGAAAGCGCTTCGATTGCACCGCCGCCTCGCGGAGCAGGCGCCACAATTGGAAATCACGACAACAAACGGTGCGTCACGCCTCGCCCAAACCCTGCTGAAACCACAGCTCACTCCCTTGCAGATCGGACTCTCGGATTCGTTCCCGTGGGTCTGCCTCGCCCTCCTCCTAACCTTCCAGGACACCTCCTGCGAGACTTCGAGGGGCGGCGCGGCCGGGGAGTGCTTCCCACACGAGACCGGGCCCACTTCGGTGGGGCGTGTGCCGCACCGATAAGTGCCCGAAGTGCGACGCCCGAGAGACGAACGTGCATGTTGTGTCGGAGTGTGTGGTGACGCGCCCGTTCTGGCGGGTGGTTCGCGCTAGTTTCCGGGGGCTGGGTGTGGCACTGTACCTCCTACGCGGACGCTGTGCTTCGGGGCTCTTCGCGTGCCTTCTGCTCGCGCGAGCGAGTGCGTCTTGTGGCGAAAGCGGTGCTGCGCCGTGGGACAGGGACGCTTGTTGCGCGCAGTGGCGTAGTAACGTGGGGGCCGGGGCCGTGGCCCCGGTACCAATAGTTCAGTCACGAGGGGGGTGCCACTTATGGTGGCAATCCCCCCGGCTTGACTAGTTCGTGAGTGACAAAGAATGTGTAGACGGATGAGGTCACCACTCTTCCATCACGAACGTGTCTGGTGCAGAGTCGCAAAACTGGCTTGGCCTCGCGCAAAGTCATCTCGCACCGGTGGAAAAAACAAGCGCGGAAAGTGCGGGAGCACTCGAGAAAGAGCTGTGCCCCGGGCACGCCGAGCCAACGCCACCTAGTTTACGCCAAATTCAGCGCAACACGACACTGGCTTGCGCCGACCACGGCCGGACTGCGCCGAGACAGCAAGAGAAGGCGCCAGACGAAGAAGAAAGAAATCACACGAAGGTCTTACACGAAGGGAGTCGCGGGGAGGGGGTGAAATTGTTGGGTAAACTCTCAACGTGTCGTCTCCCTCACCCCGGACTCTCACCCATGGCTGTCCACCCGTTCACGGCACCGCACAACGCGCCGAGGGGGAAGTGCCGAGAGGAGGTGCTGGCTAAAGGCTTCTGCTCAGCAAGCTCCTCGCTCTCTGACCCCGCCGTAAGTTCTAGAAGCGTGTCGCTCGCCGTCGGGAGGCGGTCACAATGTAATGTTCTGGCAGGTGAATTCGTAATGTCGTGACGGCGACGGCGTTTCCCTGTTGCCACAGCGTGCCATGACTGGAGACCGTCGAGCTTCCGGAAATCTGCGTGGACGGACTGTCTTCAGCGTCGCAGTGTACCGTATGCCAATGATTGTTTGATTGCATTACTTTCCATTTCAAGGCGTGCGGTTTAAAGGCTCGTTTTAGTGACAACATCTTACCGGATTGCCTCGAAACTCTGTTTAGAGAAAATGGCGGCCGCCGGCATGCTGTTGCTTGCCGAATCGTTAGCGGTGAACCCTTGGCGGTGCAGAGGGAGAA
>JAZHYW010000167.1:0-15850 GCA_037355805.1 Ixodes ricinus
AAAATCCTGCTCCGGTATCCGCGGAAGGTCACGTTTACTGCCGCCATGAACACCGAAGAAGACAAAGTGGGCATGCAAAATCTATGCCGCACTGGGGTGCTCGCTCCGGTGAGGAAGCAGTCGACGTGAACTCCAGATGAGTCATTAGATGATCCCGGCACTGCTCGGCGCTCAGGTTCAGCTGATGAATCCGAGCTAGACTCCCTCCTTGCTTTCCGCAAGGTCAGCGTTGATTCCTCAACCCGAGCATTGCCACTTAGACGTGACCAGAACTTCTGCTATCGTCAGCCAGCGCAGAGACTACTGGAAACCACCGTTGAAGAAGTGCCTGGTTTCGATCACGGCGTTGGGCAAAAAGTATGATGAAGGACCTTTTAGGCTGACTGCTTCCCATGCAGGAAAGAAATGAAGGATCTGAGGATGGAGATGGGAACGGTAAGCTGCGGTCTGAGACGGGAGCAAGTTATTCAGCGCTTAAAAGAGTAGAGTCAACGAGAGTAGATGCTTTACTCTTAACACAAAGCATGGGGGAAGGCCATGGCCTGAAAGTTTGCTCCTTTCGAAGAATCTGCCTGCATGGCCTTGACTGGCGCTGGCACTCAGGCCTGAGTTGGCAGCGGCATCAACGCCATCGGACGTCGTAACAGCATGCAGATACCGAACAAACGTGCCGAAACTCCAGTCATTTTGGTCCGGTTCGCTGCGGTGGCATCAAGGAACGCTGGATGCAATCCGCGCAGCCAGGTTAGAGGCAATCGTTTGGCTCCAGTACATCTGGACGGAGAGTGTGCTTTAATGACAGCTTGGCTCAAGCTGTTAACAGAGAACTTTTTTGGGTTGAAAAACCGTTACAAATCGTGGCAAGGAGATATGGTTTTCCCAAATTTGTTTGGGTCAAAAATGCGCGAATATTTGGTACCGAAAGGAAGAAGGCGCTCCACTGATAAAGATCTCGCACCGTTACGACATAGACCTCATCGTGTATTGGCTGCGTTTCTCTTTCCAAGTATGTCAATTTTAATTTGTTTAATGAAGACTCCGTTAGCAACACTCTCACGGATTCATTTACTGTTTGCATGTAAGTAATTGCGTAGTATTCGAAAATGCTGGGACAGGAACCTGACGTTATCCCTAACTTGAATGTGAGTGGCCGAATTGATGCGATAGTTTTAACGGGAGATAAATGCCTAGTGCTGAATCTCTGCTCTTACCGTATAAATTATCGGGCTTTCGCAGTGATTTTTGCACTCGACAAAACCTCGTGGAGGCGGCGTTGGCGTTTTCCGCAAAAAGATTCCTGGTTCCACCTCCAAAGTCGATATGTCGTTTGTATATTCTGAAGACTTGATCATAGATCTCAGATACCATTCACACTGTCTGTCTACTTGGCATTGTACGCAGACCTCCCTCATTCAGCTGCACCAACTTTATAGCAGAATTGAAAGAAACTTGGAGCGATTATCAATGGAGACACATTTATGCCTGGTAGGGGACATTAGCCTCGACACTCTATCCAGCCTAAGTCGTCGTTTGTGATTATTTGTCAGTTACCTTGTGAGACGGGGACAACTTCTACCTTCAAGGCCCCGAAGGAAAGTGCTTAATAATAATCTGGTTTCAACCTGCCTCGACCATATTAACATTCCGAACGATAGATAATTGCTGTCCATTTCACTGTCATATCGCAAAAACTTGCGTTATTATTTTATTGGCCTGTCAATTTGCTTTCACCACTGAAAATCAACACAGCATTAACAGAATGTGTCGTCTGGAAGAGCTTGATCTAATGTTTAATCGGTTCATCAAAGATTACATTTCATAGGAGAATTTTTTATCTTCAGTAGACCGTAGAAGATTTATATAGAAAGTTTATCGATGTTGTTGTTTACTTGAACAACATGAGAAAAACTGTATACGTCAAAAAACACTGAAAGCCTAGCTTACTTGGCTGAACTCTAACATTCTTAACGCCATTGATCTCAGAAGAAATTTTGGAAGAAGAGTCGCCATACCTAATAATGCTGCTCTCAAACTTGAAAGCAAGATTCATAGAAATTTTACTGCACTTATTCAGTGTAACTTATTATATTTCACAAAAGATCTCAAGATGCCAGATTGACTCAAGAAAAAACTGGGCTATGACCGTGAGTTCGAGGTCATTTGAAATAACATTTATGAGACACTAAAGAGCTTATTTTGGAGCTGATATGTTAGCAACTGTAGACAGCACAATCGTTTTCTCAGACTCTGCCACAGTACCGTCTAGCAGCGATAGGATTTACACCACCGAATGCCAAGTTCAACAAAAGAATCTGTACAACATATCGTAGATTTCGAATTACGGTCGTACTGTTTAGTTCCAAGCGATTTAGGTCTGCGGGTGTTGACGACATTACTGTACACGACTATGCCGAAATTTCGAGTCTCTGAAAAAATTACTTCTCACTTTGAGTTAATGACCTTTTGGAAACGAACTATATTCTGATGAACTAAAATCACGCTTTAGTAGTGCCTCTGTTTAAAGGTGTTTTTCAAATCCAAGTCTCCTCATTTAAAACCAATATCAATATTGTTATCATTTCCAGATATTAGAAATATTTTTGTTACAATGTCGAAAGTTCCTTGAAAACACATCTTACACCAAATCAATACGGATTTATATCTGGTCGAGGCGCTACTAACCTACTTGAACATTTTCGGATATACTACCTCAACTTTTTGACAAATATGTACGCATGTACTCTTTTCATCGATGTTGCTATTTTGACTCATGAATCACAAAGCTTCTGTTGAATAGGTTAATAGGGATCGGCTTTCGTGGTCCCTTTCATGCCATTTGGAGAATTCTTGTCTAATCGCTCACTCAGATTATTGTCAATAGATAATTTCCCCAGCTCTCAAGTTTCTTTAACATCTGGTGTCCCATGAGAAGTCAATTCTTTGTCCTTTGTTTTTAACATCTATACGAACGATATGTCATCCGTTGTAAAGGAACTGTGTGATACTACAATATAGACAACTGGTTGTGTCTCAACATATTTCATATCACCATGCGATTAACATGCTACCAGTGATGCCAATGAGTAATGGACTGGTTCAGGCAAACCAAACTTCAGGTAAATACTACCAAAACAAAGCATTTGAAACGCAACCCTTTAAAGCGCGGGTTTTAACCTTATCTTTCTTCATAACTCAGGCTGCTCATATTTCTACCTGTGAATACTGTTCATTATATTAACGCGATTAAATTACCTGGGCATTCACTTCGATTGCGACCTATCGTGATTTCCCATCGCCTATGTCAATGAGAACGGTCGCTTGTATGATGTACCATATTAAGGCATTTTTGCCGCTAACTATAAAAATGTATAATGCGTACTCTTACCTCGATGTCCCTGGAAATGTAACATCTATTTTTTTAATTGCCCCATCTATGGCAATCCAAATTGATAAAATTATACGAAATACTCTAAAAGACATTGCATACAACACAGAGTTCAAAAAAATATCAACCTTTTTCTCGTTCTTGGGGTGCAACACCGTTTCTCCATTTCCCTCAGACTGCCTTGTAATACGAAGACATTTTTGGGACGGTAAAGTTTTATTATACCATCTTCCACCATCTCAATGACTCAAAGTGTCTTCGTTTCCAAATTCCACGTAAGGACCCATTATGGTGAAAAGTTTGCGTATATTCTATGTGCTAATAGCATCCCTGAGTCAGTTTGTAGTACTTCAACAAAACTTTGATGAAAAACTTGAAAGATGTATTCTGCCGTATCGATGCAATGATATAAAGCACGCGGAATTGGTATCAAATTTGACCCCATACTTCTTGTCAGCGCGCCCAGCCATAACCTAATCTCAGATATGCACCGGCACCTATGCGCTTTGTTATTTTATGTTGGCAATCAATACCAAAGATAAGACGTCACGACACAGAGCCTGCACCCATCAGGACCTGGAGCAATAGTTGTTTTTGCTTTCGCACGCTTCGGTGCTTTTGTGTGTGTGTTGATGCGATGCCGCCTGCGCAACTGACCTGGGTACAATCTACAGTATGTGCAAGCTTTCGTGTCAAAACAGGTGTCAGTGATCCCCTCGTCGGTCGGAGACAGCGCTCCGAGCTACTATTCTTCAGACAGCGGGGGCGTCGCGTCACGGTGCATAGTGCTCAGCCTACGAACTCTTGAGCTGGATTTGGATTAGAAACATATGCGTTTATCTCGTGCCGCTGTTTATGTCTTGTGCCACTGCCATGGTCTCGATGCCAACTGACACTGCACATGCTTCACTCGCGTACAGACAGCGCACTTCAATTCTTTACTGCAGGGCCTAGTTACAAGCCCTGCTAGTGACGGACCATCTAATTCCATTGTTGATTCTATTCAGATTCTTTTGCGCAGGGCCTGGTCTCACCCCATGCTGGCTTTGACGGACCAGCAATTCCATTGTTGATTCTACATGTGTGAATAAATGTATTATTATTATTATTATTATTATTATTATTATTATTATTATTATTATTATTATTATTATTATTATTATTATTATTATTATTATTATTATTATTATTATTATTATTATTATTATTATTATTTTATTATTATTATTATTTATTATTATTATTAATATATTAATATTATCATTATTATTCGGGATTAAGCGCGGTCAATTAACATATCATCGATAAGGTTACGTCGAGTGTTAGCTTGCAACCACCTGATTTGTGATGATGTACCGGTGGTACGCTCGGCCGGGACTTGCCGAGGGGCATTCGTGGCACAGACTTAAACTTTTGTCCAAAAAGCTGTGCCACCCCTTCGACGTTGATTTATTTGTCCTCAAGTTGCCACTATCGTAATGGGTTCAGCTCCGCCAGGCTGGTGAGTGGAGAGAGCCATTGCTCCTCCAACCTAGACAATCCTCTACCGCTCCGCAGTCTGCTGCCGCACTCGACTGAGAGCTCTTGAGGCTGCAATGTGAGATCACGAGTTCGGTGGCAGCAGGGACACCATGCGAACCCATTCCTTGAAGTCGGTCTGGACTGCATCTCGGTACAAAATCGGATAAGATGAAAAAAAAAAAACGCGCGAATGAGCGTGGCGTGAGCGTGAGTAGGAGCACGAGGACTTGTGTGGGCCTGGTTGCGAATCGGCGGGCGAATCTGCAGTATTCAGCCGCCGGGCGTAGCGTCCACTGTGCATTGCCGCGGCCGATTCCGCTTCGGCGGCGGCAGATTAGCTGTAAGTGTGAACCAGGCCTCTTGCCGAGGTCTGGGTCAGGTGATGAAAGGGAGGCCGCTGATTTGTTCGGCTGGCACGCAATTTCCACTGCAGTCTCAGCTAAGGGGTGAACGGAGTATAGGGCAGCATGTCTCAATGCAATGAAATTTCATAAAGTCCAAAACCGGGTACAGCAGAGCGACCGGCCAAGGGGAAAAAATCAGAAGGTTTGAAAGGCCACGTCTTGCAGGGAGCTTTTGCTGTTTCTTTGCCTGTGCTGTAGCCAAAAACTGACACGCAAACGCAGTTGCAAAGCTATTTCAGCGTTGTTTTTCTCCCATGTTTGGAACCATGAAATTAAAAAAAAGAATAACCTGTAGCTGGCATATATTTTTTCATCTCCGTTCTTAAAGGACACATGCAAAGGAGAAAAAACATTTTTTTAACAGCCTGGTTGGGAAAAGGAAGTCATAAAACGAATTTACAACGGAAAAGAAAATTTTTTGGAGCTATATTGACGGTGCGATACGAATTTGTAGTTGGCGCCCACGGGCGCCGCGCAAAAGTGGCCGCTATTTTTATCGTGACTGGCCGCTATTTGTCACGTGGTGCTTCCGCTCTTTCGGAAGCTTCCTATGGTCTCGAAAAGTTACTTATTCATCTTCGTTTGAAGTGGAACAAAAAACGAAGATTAATAAGTAACTTTCAGAACCCAAAGGAAACTTCCTGAAAAAGCGCAAGCAGACGTGATAGACCCGTGTGTCGGTCAGATGACGGCGGCGGCGCCCTGGAGCAGACGAACTTGAGCGGCGGCGGCGGCGTGGAGAAACGCGTTGAAGCGGCGTCGCACAACGCTCAGCGTGCGGCGGCGGCGACGCAGCGCGACGGCGCACGGGTCGACCACGTGACCCGCGGCGGCTCCCGCGGGCGCCAACTACAAATTCGTTTCGCGCCGTAAATATAGTTCTAAAATTGTTTTTCTTCGTTGTCAATTCGTTTCATAACATTCTTTTTACATCTAAGCTGTTTAAAAAAAATGTTTTTTTTTCCTTTGTATGTGTCTTTTAAGAAATGTCACAAATTATCTATTACGTTATGAAATTGTGTAATATATGTTCTTATAATCGAGCGGAGAGCGATAATGTCTCCACCTTTTCCCATAGAAATACATTACCAAAGTCAATTTTTGGATTGGTTGCTGCCTGCTTCTGTCTGCGACAGCCACGTTAGCATCAGCTGGACCTCGTATACTATATGGTCGTTCACCTTCTGCGCCGGTGCATCCGCCTCCCCACTATTGCCTAGATATTTTGATCCAAGTTTTCCGGTTTGCTTTCTCCATTTTGTATCGACACTTCTCATCAACTTGCTCTCAAAATCACGGAGGCTTCGGTTCTGGTTTCGAGGGCCCCTGCGTTTCGGTGGGCTTCCGTAGATCGTTTCCGCATCCCGCTAAGAACCCGCAAAGTTCTCCGTAATCCACCCCGTGGCCTTTAACTATGCAGACAAGGCTGGCGGTGCGCATGCGGATATCGGAGCGGAGGAGGAAAACGATCTACGGAAACTCCCTAATATAAAACAGTATTTAATGGATCGTTTTTGTGCACCGGTAACGACAGCCTATAACGATGCGACGCGCAAGCAAGGGCTCCGGTGGAGTATCGCGTGTCGTTATCGGAACTATCCGCATGGAAACAAAAGTACCAACGTAGTAAGATATATAATTAACAACCAGTATCATCAGTGTCTTTCTAAAATCATCTCCAGTCGTCGCGCATACGATGCTTACCTGTCATCAGCCACGCCGCGCTCCGTCATTTCGAAACAAAAACAGCGATCACTACGAAGCTGGCTGTGAAGGTGATTGCAGCGGAACAGCAATTCATAAATATATATTTATATACATATGTACATCGTGTTCCTTGTCTTTTACTGTTTCGGCCAGCAATTATCAGCCGTTGAGGCCGAGCCGCCTTGCCGCCCTCTTCCAAACTTCGTCGACCTTGTAGGCGAACTGGTCGTCTCGGTTGAGGAACGGCGGCACCACGGGCACTAGCAGAAATTCGCGCCAATGGACGACGATGTCCTGCTTCAGGCGCTCGATGGCGTCGTTGTTGGCCGTGTACTCCCGACGGCGTTCGTTGGGGAGCTCGCCCCTTTCCAGCTGCCTGATCCGTACCTATTACAGGAAAATAGAATAAAAAGAAAGGATGAATGAATGAAAGAAAGGATGATCATTGTCAACATGTGCGACGATGCATGCATGTGACACCCGAACGCTTCCTGCTGCTTTCGGTGGGATTAAAACGAATCGCCTATTCGTATTATAATTAGGGATGTCGCGAACTTTCCTCGAACCAAAGGCATGATGTCGAAAATCGAGGTTCGAGTGGTCCGTTCAACTCTCCAACTTTCGCCAAAGTGTCCCCGCCAAAGTAGTCTCAAAGCTCAACTTCGTGAATTGTGTTGCCCGACTTGTTCTCAAATTAAACTTATTTGCATGAAAATATAATTTATTATAATTAGCTAGGTTAAGCTTTTTATAAAAATTAAATAATAATTATAAAAAAAATTACATTCTGTCAGCGATTTAGTTAGATTTTTTTATATTTTGCTGCAGCTCTCCTCATAGAAGTTTGCACAAACGTCGCGGTAAAAAAAAGAAGAAAAAGAAAAAAAAAACGAAGCTAGTTGAATTTAAAGCTAGGGGATTCGGGCCCTATCTTTATATACATATATTTTTTTAATTAATCACGATTTAATGCGCTATGTATACGTTATTGACGTAACCTTTACTCGATCATCATCACACCTCTTCCAGCCTGTACAACTTCACATATCGTCATCCTAGTATCATGCGTTACTGCAGACTTAAATGGTATGGGCCCCAGGCCTTTCTGTGGCGTCGCGGCTTTCCTCAGCCCGAACAAATATTATTATTTATTATTATTATTATTATTATTATTATTATTATTATTATTATTATTCGGGATTAAGCGCGGTCTATTAACATATCATTGATAAGGTTACGTCGAGGTAGTGGGTAACTCGCTTACCTGATTTTGGTGATGAATGTACCGCTGGTACTCGGCCAGGAACTTGCCGAGGGGCATTCGTGGCACAGACTTAAACTTTTGTCTCAAAGAGCTGTGCCACCCTTCGGCATGATTTGTTGTCCTCAAGTTGTCACTATCGTAATGATAGTTCCAAAGCTCCACTTGAGCTGGTGAGTGGAGGGAGCCATTGTACCTCAACGTAGGAGACACAATCCTCTATCGCTCCGTCCAGTCTGCCGTCTCCCGCGACTGGGAGAGCTCTTGAGGCTCCAATGGGAGAACACGAGTTCCGGTGGCAGCAGGGACACCACTTTGCGAACCCATTCCTTGAAGTCGGTCTGGACTGCATCTCGGTACAAAATCTGATAAAATGAAAAAAAAAAACACAACGCGAATCAGCGTGGCGTGAGCGTGAGTAGGAGCACGAGGACTAGTTGACTGTGATTGGATCTAGCGCGAGGACAATTTCAAATGCAATGATAACTAAACTAGAAAAAATTAAACAATTTAAAGGGTACTAAGGGCAGTTTCTGAGATCATATTTTTATGGCGATAACTCAATCTACGCACTCTAAGACTAAAGAAGAAAAAGAATTGCAATCATTCGCCACCTATTTCCCTGTTAAAAACGCGATCAAAAATCAAAACACGCCCGTTGTTTTTTTTTTTTTTGCTTATGTTGCGAAAATTGGAGACGGTCTTTTTTCTGAATTCTTTTCTTAGGCAAATTATTTCCTTCTTTTACCACAGTCTCCGGTTTTTGCAACAAGATCAACGTCTACCAGCTCGCCCGCACATTCTCCTTTTTCTGCGCCGTTTCGCGGAGAAAGGGGCGTCTCGCGATCGTATAGGCGGCCTGCGAAAGGGGCTCGTTAGCCAGTCACGAGCGATAACTTCCAGCGCGGCCGACAAGTAGTGTGATGACCGAATTCCGTGTAGATCAGACTTCGTTCCAGAACGAGTTACAATAATAATGTTCGCAATTTCCGCGTATTATACGGTACTTGCATTAGATCAATATGCAATGCAAGTAATCCGCGAAAGAAAACAAGTCCGCATGTTTTTCGCTTATAGTGAGATTGATAGGCGGTTTTGTAACATGAAATTTGAAATATGATATTAACTGACACCTAACAAACCAATGACATCAAAACAACCTCCTTCAAAAACCGCCTTAGTGCCCTTTAAAGGAACAATGAAGACGCTTTGGAAACATCATTTGACGAATGAAAGAGGCGTCGGGAATGATCCAGGCATCGTTGACCAAATTTTAGTGCGAACCGACGCCTGCGTGCCGCTCAAATTAATAAACAATTACGTGAAAGATCGTACCGGGAGCGACGCTGGCGCCGCCACGAGAGCGCGGAAGAAACGAGTTTCCCGCAACCTCCTAGCTCTTCGCATAGCATAACGTGGGAGCGTGACGACATGTGAGAAGCAACTATTCTCACATGACGTCACTCGGGCGGTTAGTTTCGGTATCGCCAATTTATTCGCAGGCACAAAAGTAGGCGTCACAAAATTCTATAAAAAGAAATTGAGCGGCATGCCAGGACCACGAGGCATCCAAAAACACACATAAAAAAATCGTCCTCGTGGTCTTACCTGCAGTCCCAGTTCTCCTATCTTCCTGATGAGGCACTGGACAAAGTGGAAGAGGCAGCCCTTTGTCGTCACGCCAGGAAACGCTCTCTGGCAGGCTGTGATGGCGGCCGCTTCAAAATCAAAATGGACGACCTGCAGTGCTCCAGTGGACCCAAAGCGACGGTTCAGGGCGTCCCGCACGACTTCAAAAAGTTTGTCGTACACGGCGGAGGTCTTGCCAGGCGGAAGCGCCGCAACCAACGGTCCCCATGTACGAAGCCGTGAATGGTGTACAACTGGGTGATTGTGAAAGGGCAGTACCCGAAGGTGCCGTCGCAAACCCAGTGCTGGGACGAGTGGAGCATCTGCAGATCCAGAGGAGAGGCCAACACTACCATCGGCGGTGCTCTCTGCTCATGGAGGAGCAAAGTCTCGTCGACGTCCGGCGAATTCCTTGACTCCCATGTTTGCAGAAGCTGCTCCCAAACGGCCACTGGATCGCCCACGCCCCGCAGAGTTGGGTACCGACTGTTTATCTTCCTATGATAGGAAGATCGGACAGACCTGCAAATATAAAATGAACATGGTGATATGACATAGTTTCTAGCAGTTTCGACTAAGATGGTGTTTGGGGTGTCTCTGCAAGACTGAAAGACATTACAACAAGGTAACCTCAGGTGAGGAAATGATTCCTTCGAGATAGCGTAAATATTGTCCGCGGTGAACATTGGGAGGTGGATCGAGCTAAACAATTGACTAGTCGATTCATGTTTAATGAAGTATTGGCATAAAATGGCGCATGTCTACCAGGTATTTGTAGTGTTGAAGCGTCAAAATAGGACATACTTTCGGTATAAACCAACCAAAGAGTAGAATTTTTTTTTCTATTTTAATGTTACAAAATTTTTACGTGAGGAGCAAAACCGTGCCGCTCCGAGCACGAACGGGCGCCCCGAGTCATTTAAATATAGCGCCATAAACCGCGCTCCATGGTGTTTTTTTTTTTTTTTGTAAGTTTGGCAGACGCACGTGTATTTTATATGTCGTCTTACTTATTTATCTCGGTGTACTTTAAAATAAAAATAATACGACTTGAGATGTAAACTATATTCAGTCCATGTTTATTATTAGTCTTCACTGCAAAGCCGTACTGCAGCATGGCTGTTGTTTGTTTGTTCTTTTTCTCGAAATGTCATTTTCCTCATTTTCTTAACTTTGAGGTATCTTTACTAAAGCCTACACAACCCTTAACAAACACATTAGCTTTTACAGCTTATAAAAGAAATGTATTTCCAAATGTCCAAAACAAAAAATTCAAGACTCCCAACATTAAAGTGTCGACAAAAAATTAAAATCGTAAAGTTCCCGCTTTCCTCCTAGGCTTATGACAAGTATAAACATGTGTGTGTGTGTGCGTGTGTGCGTGTGTGTGTGTGTGTGTGTGTGTGTGTGTGTGTGTGTGTGTGTGTGTGTGTGTGTGTGTGTGTGTGTGCGTGCGTGCATCCTGCGTACACCAAACCATTTCTCGCACGAATTATTCATGTGTATTATTCGTGTCAATTTAAATGGTCGTCAAGGGGTATTCCCTGGACGCCATATTTGTGTGCGCTGCTCACAACGCATGCTCAGGGTGAGTTCACACAGAGTCTGCTAAAGCCGACAATCTTGGTGGTGTGGAATGCGCGCTGAGAAAGCTCTATGGTCATACCCAAAGTTTGACCCTTTATTACTAATAATGTTAAAAAAATGAAAACTGTTTACAACTCCTGTAACGCCGAATTAGAGCGCAACTCTTGAGGACGAGGGGAAGGCACGGGGAGGGGGGGGGGTCACGCTGGCCTGGGGGTCACGTGACCTCGAGGGGGGGCGGAGAAATTTAGCGGGAAAATTTTCCGCTAGATTTAGCGGGAAAATTTTTTCTGCTAAATTTGGCGGGTAAAATTTTTTGCTAAATTTGGCGAGGAAATTTTCTGCTAAATACAGCGGGAAAATTTTGCGCTAGATTACAGAGGGAAATCTTTCAGCTAAATTTAGCGGGAAAATTTCCGCGCTAAATTTAGCGGGGAAAATTTTGCGCTAGATTTAGTGGGAAGATTTGCCGCTAAATTTAGCGGGGAAAATTTTACACTAAATTTAGCGAGGAAAGTTTTTCGCTAGATTTAGCGGGGAAAGAATTTTCCGCTAAATTTAGTGGGAAAATTCTCTGCTAGATTTAGCGGGAAAAGGTTTCTGCTGGATTTAGCGGGAAAATATTCCGCTAAATTTAGCGGGGAAATTTACCCATCATCCACCGCGTGGTTACGGCGACGGCGACGCCACTCAAGATGGAAACGGGCGCCTAAGAGCCGCGCTCTAAAAAATCTGCAGGTAGTTAAGTCAAAGAATGTGCCATTCAATAATACTACAAAAAAAATTCACATTAAAATATGCATCATTTTCGCAGACATAAATGAGACCAAGACGACTTGTTTACGTACCATAGCAAACAAAATTTCGTTCGCCGTTTTCAAATGCAGAATTAGGCTACCTGGAACACATTGAAAAGGGGAACAATAGGCGTATATTATGAGACGTCCGCGTGACACACCTTTGGCGCGATGGTGCCGCTATCATTAGCTGCCATTAGCATGCAATTATTCTGACAGCAGCTCCCGCAACGCACGTGCATCGGCATTTTCTTGGCGTGGAACCGCCGGCGCTGCCGCCGGCGCGTTCGCCGCTGGAAGCGAATCCGCAAACGCGAAGTGGATCCGCGCGTTCACAGCTTCCGGGCAAGGCGGCTAGCGGGTTGGAGCGCGTTTTTGCCAACCGCTTCTGGGGCCGATTTCTCCGGACCGCTTTCACGACCGCAAAGCGGCAACCGATCACCAGCGCGACGCTGACGTGACGTCAGTGACTTTCAAAACAAAGATGGCACCTGTCGCTGGCGAGGCGTCCAAAGCTTGCTGTAGTCTTAGCGTTACAGCAGACAAATCAACGGAGAAACCTGAAGGCCTGTCCACACTGGTTGCGTTCGGAGCGACCGCCATGCTTACGAACGAATGCAACCGCTGCAAATGAATGATGAATTGTACGTACGTGGCATACACAGGAACCGGCACGAATCAACAGCCAATGAGAAACGAGCTTCAGCTCTTGCTCCTAGCCAATAGTAAGCGACCCAGCTACGCTTACAAACATGGCGGACGGTTTCTGCCCGACGTGCGAGGTCCACTGTCCTCACCGGAGCAGTTGGAGGTTTTTCGCGGCTACGGTCAGCTGCGCCACGAGGATCTGTTGTGCGCCTACAATAGCTGGGAAGGCTGGTTCAGACCAGTTATCCACGGCTTCGCGTCCGTTTCTCGACTGGAACAACCGCCCTGCGCCGCGCGTACACTCCTGCAACCACTGCAAACAAGCGCAGCGGGTCGGCAGCACGGCCGCCGGGTTTCAGCGTCGCCGTCAGCTGTTTCAGCGGTGCCTCTAAAAGAAGGGGACGCGCTGCCACTCACTTGCGTAACAGAAAATAGACAGACCGTCTTCTCTATGACCACAAACTTTATTTATATTTTTCAGGATACGTGCTTGCAGGGTAGTGCATTAAAAAAAGAAAAAAAGATGCAGTACGTCGTCTTGCACGATCACGACTTTAATACACGACTTTGCCAACAGTACATATCTCGCCAAACGCCTTTTCTACGATTATAAAAGCATGTCGTAATCTTAGCAGCGATATAGCAACGTATAAATAGAATTTCGTGATCAAATAGACGTTGCGAGCGTTCAGGATGGCTAACACCAATCACCTTTCTCGGGTGACGAAAACTCGTGAAATTCTGCATCGTTTTACGGTACGCACCAGTGGTACGTTGAACTTGAGCACATGCATGGAATGCGCCAAAAAGAAATCCGGGCGATGTTCGAGGACACAAATGCTAAGAAAAGCACCACTGTAGTCGAAGTAAACAAACACGACGGCACGGGCGTTTCTGCTGTCTTGAGAGTGCCGTCACGAGATCGCCGCACGTGTAAGTGGATCTTCGACTTCTAGTACGTGCTGGGTTATCATAGCGACACACGACGAGAATTCACAGTCAAGGATAGCGCTTTTACTGGGAACGATGAGAAGTTTCCCTACGCCGTCCACGTCGACGATCACCACTGACGCCATGTTTTCAGACTGAAGGAGCCCGGTACGACCGGCATGCAACGCACGCGACCAAGCTGTCCTCGACCTGTGATTGGTCTGTCTCTCCCGTCGTTCCCGAACGTAAGGAAAACTCAGCCCGGCTCAACTCCTTGCGTTGCGAACGAACACGAACGAAACGACCGTTTGGGCGCTTCGTTGCTATGGTAACTCGTCGTTCCAACCGGTTGCATTCGTTCGTAAGCGTAGTGATCGCTCCGAACGCAACTGTGTGAACGGGCCTTGATGTTCACGGTTGTCACTTGAATCCGCCGCGAAAAGAGTGGACCTTTTGTAGAAACATCGGTTCGAGAGTAAATGGTTCTAGTACTCTCTCCTTCTTCCTTCTGGCCTAGCAGAGGGAAGATGGTTTCTTTGTGTCGACTTCGGCGCAGAAGAGCCACGATGGGGACAAAGGCAAGTTTGTGGAGCCGTATCTGAGTCTCAGCGGCTCAACGGGCGAACAGGATGTGGCTGACGTTTTGGGTGTGGAACGGGTGGGAGAGACCTTGCACGCGCGTTGTTCGCTAGCCACTTATAGTGCCATTCGTTCGGGGCGCACCACACCGACGAACGCGTCACGTTCGCCTGGTCGTGTCGGTGCGGCTGCACTGCGTTCGCCTGGGACTTCGTGCGGCGCGCAGCACCGGTGCGTTGCTGCACCAGCTGCACCGCCGGAAGGAGACCATGCAGGTCCTCGCACTGCGACCTTGAGTTAACGCTCTCCGCTTCCTTCGGCACCCTCCTCTCCCTCTCTCTCCTCGTCGTCGGTCTCAGTGTTGCCGAATCGTGGGAAATTTCCCATATTGTGGGAAAAAGCATGACAGCTAGGGAAAAAGGGAAACCAGAATTTAAACACATGTGAAACGTGGGAAATATATTTTATATATAAATAAACTAAACCGAAATTTTGTAATTTTCTTATATACATCGAACAAGAGAAAGGAAGTGGCACTAGCTACTCAGACAGTTTGCTGTTTTGAAGAGCCAATCTAATTCATCACGACTTACATCATGTGCGTGCTGCACGCCTGTCGGTACAGTACTGCCGGTTCGCGCGCTTTCCTCACCGCTAGCTACGCACCCACGTCCTCTGTCAGTGCGATAGATCTTGGATTGCACAGTGGGTGGGGTTTCCTTTCACATCACGAAAACGAGCAGGCGATTTTAGTTTAGTTAATGGCCCGCTTGCCTTCATTTAGTTCCCTGGTTCATTCAACCAATGTAGCGTGCGGGAAAGAAGGGGAGGGGAGACCAGTATGCCGAATGTCAACTTCTACATTTCGTAATTTATGCGATGCAAACTTCGACAAAACAAAAACATATGGTGAGGTGTTGCTGTATTTAAATATACTTGGCATCATGCGTATCTTAAAAACGACTTCTGTCACTAAAATGGTGTTGTGGGAAAAAAGGGAATTTTCGCCGCTCGACGAGGGAAAATCCGAAGCGGCAGTTCGGCAACACTGGTATTCCTTCCTTGTCTCGCGAAACATGGCGGCCCGCAGCTCGAGAGAACGTGATGTCGGCGCTGCTATCTTCTTTCCCTCGAGCCCTCTGCTCTGGCTACGATTCTAGCAGTGACGACGGGCGTCGGTTTTTCCCTTTCGGGAAGTATGTGTGTGGGTGCGGTGCTGCGTTGCGTCGGCCGCCGAGCAACCAGTCCACCACGCCGGGCACGTGAAGCTTTCGTCGTTCGTCGGATTCAAGACGTCGGTGAGTCTTCGGACTTTGTTTGATCTTTTCCCTGGACTATGGGTCATGCAGTGGTTGACTTTCCTTTTTCGGAACTTTCACCTTCTTTGCACTGGCGAACTTGT